>QZGG01000646.1:0-117892 GCA_006409495.1 Sedum album | reverse complement strand
GGGCTCAAAAGCATGTGGAGAAGAAAAATCATCAGAGCTAAAGTTTCTATATTCACAAAAAAAGATAGCCTCTGATTTAGGACAGTTATATTGCATACATGGCACACCACTTTTATAAGGAAAGGCTGTCAAATAGAGTTGTCATTTTTCCCAAGAACAAAAAAGACCTGCAAATTTTACTCCAGAGAGATATATACATAATGAGGCGGATGAAATAGATGGAACACACATAGATCTTAAAACACAGTTCATGTAGAATTCGTTGTTTCCACAAAATCTAATAACTGAGAAATAAAAAGTTCCTAG
Source organism: Sedum album (assembly GCA_006409495.1). Lineage (NCBI taxonomy): Eukaryota > Viridiplantae > Streptophyta > Magnoliopsida > Saxifragales > Crassulaceae > Sedum > Sedum album. The sequence continues at coordinate 117,586 of QZGG01000646.1, read as the reverse complement.
CAAATTTCCAATACACCGAGAAAAAATCAACATCTAATAATACTTATTTGACAAGTCCAAAGCCACATCAAATTCCATGAACAATAACCCTATATATCACACCAAACACAAATAGAAGAACAGAAACAATCTCATTCTGGCCCTGCAAAGTTGTCAAACATCAAAAGCGAAATGCCAAATACAGACTTACATGCTAGCATCATCTCTGCCAAGAAGCTTAACAGGGGTACCAGGTTTAGCAGCCAGCAAGCTCGACTTTGGCAGCTCATCCACACTAATAATCTGACCAGGCCACCATGATCCATTCCTTCTCCTAACCCATACCAGCCCCCCTACAGTCTCATCAATGCAACCATTTTCCGCCTCACCTGCAGAACTCCCCATCTAACCCCAACAATCCCCAGCCACTTTGCTCCACTCTTCCAACAAATCCCCCACAATGTGAAACAAATATGCTCAACTCAACACAAACTGAGCCCACCTTGCAAAACCAAAAATACCTTCACAGCCTCCCAAAAGAGCTCAAACACCAAATCCTCACTCCACAAATTTCCAAACTTTAGCCTGAATCAGAAATAAAAAACAAAACCCACATCAAAAAACCCATCAAAAGCCACATGCATTACAAATCTTAAACAACACAAAAAATCCACAAAACAAAAACCTAATTTCATTTTCCAGAGGTTTAAGAGAGATCTAAAACACCAAAACCCTAAATGCCAATGCAAAACATTCTTAATCAAACCTTCATCCACCAATTCAAATACCCTAACCAATTCTCACTCCTGTCATTCAAAAAAAAACACTCCCCACCGGCGCCGGAAACTTTAAAGCCCTATCACAGAACGAAATTAAACCGCGCCGGCGGGAGGAAGGAGTTGCAAGAAAAAGGGTTTGTGTAGGATCAGTGGATTCTTCACCTTTTTGCGATCTTTTAGACACGACAAGATTGGCAGACACAGAGATTGAGAGAGAAGAGTGAAGAGAGAGTAAACGGAGAAGAGAAAATAAATAAATAATTAAAATTAATATTGAAGAGATGAAAAGAGTTTAATAAGGTGAGGATGTCACGTGATTGCGCGTGTTGAGGTTAGATGCGACACGTTTGTATGATAACGTAATGTGAAGGGACACGTGGCGGAATGTGAGAGCAATTGTGAGATCATCATGTTTGTGTTTTAGATTGTTCACGAGATGGACGGCTGTGATGTAGGGTGCAGGGTAACATTGATACAGCGTGCTGTAGGGGATGAAGTAGATGCTGTGGAATCCGTAGATTTCTCAGCTATATAGATTTATTGATTATCAAATGTCAAAAAAAAAATACAAGAACAAATTTGAATAAGAACAAGAAGAAAAGAGGTTGGTGAGGAAGAGCTTCCTGGTGAAGCTTGATAACTTTGCCTGTTAACAAATTCTATTCATTCTAATGTACAAATTTGTGAAATAGTGTACTTGCTACTACACTGCAACTTAAAATGACTCTTAAATATACTGGGTTTACTTCTTGAGTTACCTGTAATATATATGGAGCGAGCGCGCTGCAAAATCAAATGTGTGCTAAATAGCGGACAAAAATATGGCTCTTAGGTACATCAGGAAAGCGCCTCTCTCGACTTCATTTTTTTAAATAAGGCGCTGCAAAAACTTTGATCATTTCTTTCAGTCGCTGAAAAAAGCACAAATGAAAAAAAAACATGTTAGAAAAGGCGCATTTAAATTGAACTAAAGAACAAGTCCAGGTTTGTAACCTCTAGTTCTTCATGAAGTACCAAGAAGATTTTCTTTAGTCGCTTATGCTTCTGAAAAATGCAATAATGGGTCAGGGAAATAAGATATGGTGTTTAAACGAAGGGGAATATTAATGGATGTACACCGCAGCTGAGCAGATACACTAAACTAGAAAGAATAGAAAGTTACACAACAGTACTTTAATAAAAAAATCGCTTGATATAACCGCCCCAAAACAGTACATTGTTAGGAAACCACGGGGATCATGTTACTTATAAAGACACATACCGCTCCAGACTGACGATAGGAGTCCATCAAACGACTCAATGCATTATTGTACTTCTCTTCATCCCTCCCCTTGGTGTTTTTGAGTTCCTTCTCTAGTATAAGAAATTCACTTCTGCCATATGATAAACATCCAAGCTTTAGGAGGCGGTAAAAACCACTTATGATTGCATAGAAAGGTATGTGAATATGACTGGATGAGATACCGATAAGACTCAAGGATTTTGTTGATTGAAATGTATTTTTCATACTTGGAATTATACTCTTGAACATACTCCTCGTACCTACAGAAGAATTATCAAGAGGAAGAAAATAAAAATTGTGCATATCTAGCAAAGGCATAAACCTATCAGGCAAAATTACTTACTGAGAAAAATCTTTTATCGGTCCTCTTAGATCTGGTTCGTCCTTTTCATACTTGGTGTATGAACAGCTATTTTCATCTGAAGAAGACTCCCTCCTCTTTTGCTCTGGAAAGAGTGCGCCATTTTCTTCAATCAGATCTGTTGAACTGTTTGCATTAGCTTGAGAAACTTGACGCCCTTTGTCATCATGCTTTGTTGTATTTGCAGGAATCTTCTTACCAATGGCAACTTGATCCATACTTACACGACCTTGTGTCTGAGAGTTAGCAGTTCTCAGCTGAGGCCTTTTTGTTTTATCAGTGTCCCGTTTATTCAATGACCCTTCTGAATTCTTTGGTAATCTGCTACGTGAAACAGGCGACGATGCTTTTCTTTGTTCTATGGGTTCTGTCATAACATGTGTAGGTTTGCTGGGATCAATATTTTGGTTGTCTGACATACCTTGCTTGCTATTGACCTTTTTAAAAGATTCTTCTCTTTCAAACTTTTTATTGATCCTCAAGGGTTCAGGCAAAGGTTCACGTAATTCCCCCATCTCCAAATCAGAAAGCTCTCTTTGAAGTTGCTTGCTTTGGCCATTAGTAGAAGGATATCTGTGACATCTTTTGGGGATGACCCAAAGGATGCCTTAGAGACGTGTTGAGCACCCTCATATTGCCACGCTGCTTCAGGTTTCTTGGATCGAGAATCAGAGTCTATAGCATGACTGTTCCTGCTGACAGCATCTTTATTTTGACTGACCTGGATGCTCCTTCCTAATTTTTTTGAACCAGAACCTACATTATCACCTTCTATATTTCTGCTCCCACCATTTGACATATTTTCATTTCTTTTCTGATCAACAGGTACTGTTCCATGCGCCTGGTTACCAGAAAGTTGTCCCGATTCATGTGGTCGCCGTATTCCATTATCATTCCAGTCACATCTTTTTAGCCTATGGCTAGGAGAATCCATGTGGAGATCATTTTCCATACCATCAGGCGAAAATTGGCTAGAAACCTCAGTCTTATTTCCCCTAGACTTTGGATTGGGTGGCAAATCTCCAGGCTTAGATCTTTTAAAGTGATCAGATTTCTCACCCATGTTACTTTCATCCAAACCCCTTTTGGGTTTTCTCTTGGATACTGTTTGAGGGTTACTAATCTTCTCATGCTCCTTAACCACATTGTGTCTTCCGCCATATCTTTCGTACTCTTGATTCTCATCACGAGTGGGCTGAGACAGGTCATGTCTAGGTTGAGATTTATTATTTTCATTGTAAGGGGGCGTATTTGAGACTACGTCAATTTCAACATCCTCATCGTCATCATCAGGGAGAATTTTCTCAACTTCAACGTTGACAGGACCATAATCTTCATCATTCTCATAAACACGATTTCGGAAGGTCTATCATCAGGTGTTCTACAAAGAAAATGTGACGAAGATAATCCTTGGCCTGAAGATGCCAGTTTTTCCTTCTGTTCTTTCTCATCTTCACTTATTATATCCACGTCTTCGTCAGAGCCCTCCTTGCTGTTTTTGGACACATCACTATCACTGTCACTACTACTCCCACTGCCCACGGGGCTCTTGCTTTCACTTCCGCTTCTGCTGTCTGAGCTATCTGTATCACTATCACTGTCACTTCCACTATTGCTCGAGCTTCCTGCTCGACCATCACTTTTATTGGGGCTCCCAGGAAAGCCAGAAGCATCAGGATCATGTGGAAGAATTTTATTTTCTACTGTCATGCTATCATCTCGACTGTTAAATCTCAATGGCTCCTGGTTTTCTTCTGAACATAATTTTTTGGCAAAACTTGCTTCTTGAGCTGAAGATTGTTGATGGCTATGCTCCCTCACATGAGGCTTCTGAGTATGGTTATGTTCAAGCAAGCTGCAAACGAATAAAAAAGAATTTACAATGAGAGAAGTACATGCTTGTCAGAAACAACTTCACAGACTGTTGCAAAACAAAACTGATCCCTGATCCCTAAACAAACCATTATCAAAACACATAACAAAACTCAAGTAAAGGAAACTATACAAGTCTTTATTCTCTGCTCAAGTGAATAACACAATGGAGAACCCTGACTTTCAAGCGTTTAACTGGCAGGGAAATATGAACGAGTGGCCTGTTACACAAGTATTATTATGAAGCCGTTCCATTAATTATGAAGTATATACTATGCTCTTACTTTATCCCACCCCCGACACACATGCACTTACAGAATTGAAATGAAACAGAAACTCCACACCTAAACTATCTGAGACAGCTCCAACAGCCCGCTGCTTCACTTAGGAATTGACATCAAACTTAATAATACACATGCAACCCATTAAAAGTATCTGTAATTGAGCAATTCATTGAAAAATAATAAAACCTCATTACCCTTCAATCTCGGAGAATTTATCCTTGGAGCTATCTGATTCAGTCCCTTGTTTCAGAACGTACCTTCCAGAAGAAGGTTGAAAAGTCGCAATCTGACATACGAAAAATCAATTGAGAAAACACCAACAAAGTAAAAGGTCATTGCAAGTGAAGATATATCTTCTTCTTACCGATCCAACTATGTGCTCGATTTCCTTAGAAGCATTGGGAAATGAATCTCCAACAGCAATATCCAAGGCCTACCAGATAATGAGAGCATAAGAAAGGTGTGTGGCCAAAAAGAAAAATGTGCATCACACAACCCTTGAGCAGTTCAGAGAATTCACTCATTCAGAGCATATTTAAGATCTTAACCTTGACAGTCATTCCTTTTGGGTTCTCTTTAAGAATAGAGAAAAGCTTAGTGTGCAGATCTACTGAATCAGCACTTCCTTTACCCTTGGTTCCATGCATAAAATTTGCAGCTTTGCCGGCGCCTTCTTTCCCACTACAGCTTGTCCTCTTTACTTGATGCTTGAGTAGATCTTGGATCATCTAAGCTTGAATAGTTTTTTATAACCTTTGAAGCCCCATACGGAGACACCGAACCCCCAAGTCGACTGGGTGTTGACAGCAATGGCGAAGCCGAGCGAGTTGATTTCACGCTGGCCGGGGACGAGGATGACAGTACAGCCTTCTGGGACAAAGGTTTAGATGAGCCATTTCCTGCACTTATGCAAAAAGATTACTCAAACGCCTTGTAACAAGATGTAATAGAGAGGATATTTGTACACAAGCAATACAGATAAACAACACATACCTGGGGATGAATCAAATTTTCGCTTCTTGAATGGGGGCTCTTTCTTTTGATTGTAAGAGTTCCTGAATGTATTAGCTACATAGGAAATAAACAAAATATTCAGAGAAGAAGATTTCGTCAGCCATAGAATGAACCACTTTATTGGCAAAATAGTCAAGCTGATGTCAAACTCAAACAATTAACTGAGAATGACAAGCTTTTCAATTAATTCAAGGACATCACAGCTTAAAATTTAACGTTTAACCGCTGGCTTATGCAATATTACAAATATTTTTACATCACACCCAGGATTGTTTACAAGGCACTACAAATGGAGAGGTTAGAACCATGATAAGTAAATAAATAAAAACTTACAGTCAGAAGCTGCTAGTTGCTTCAGTTGATTCTTTGTAGCTGGGTTTCCATGGTCCAAAATAATAGCTCTGCGCGAATGAAATAAAAAAATTAGACTATATGGTGCCAAATCAGCATAAAAAAACCAGACTAGAATTGAAAAGCATATGCTACTCAAATTAAAGCTTGGATGTAACCATATTCATATAGACAAAAAGGTTTGCAGGCATACTGGCGTGATTTATGCTTCAACTCAGCTTCCACTGAGCGCATTTTAACTTGGCTAGTTGTTGATTCGTCCAAGACACGTTGCACATTTAGTTTACGCCAGGCGCATGCCGATTCAACCAACAAGCCATCTCCACTCTCTCCACTTTCACGCTCTTCATAGATATCACAGAGGCCACCCATTTCACGAGATGAAGTAAATCTGAAATCCTTCCCACCAACATCAATAACCTGAAAATGAGAAACACCATAAAAATTCTTGAAAAGCATTTGGAGTACACCATATAACCACAACAGGAGTATATTGCCAATAAAAAGAAAAAATAAATATACTGTTACAAGAGAGCAAAACACATATTTATGTCATCTAAATGTGTACCCTCAAAGAAAAGCTTCCTTTCAATTAATATCTAAACCAAATCAAGCAAAGAAAAGGCAGACATGTTTCATCAGCAGTTGTAATGTAAACAAAGAATATCATTTTAAGAAGAGACAACAAATAAACTTCCCTTAATTCTGAAAATAGTTCCACAGAATCAACCAACAGCATTATGATACTAACAATTTTGAACGATGAATTATGGCTTTAGGTTTATTGGGAATCATATACTAAATGATAACAAAACTGGGTCTACTGGAGTGGACTTTAGAATTCTTCTAATTATTTGATACAGATTAGCATACATAGTTCAAAAAATCTAAAATGCATAGATTTTTTGAAAAGATGAGCAACATGTATGTTGCAGTCCTCCAAGCCAGGCAAGCTAAACAAAGGTGATGAACCTAATGGAAAAGGACTGCAAGACTCAGCATACTTATCTTATCTGAATATTAGCTTAATTGATTCAAAAATTCCTCGCTAAAGGAAGAATATATGAACCCTGAAATGCTATGGGACCTTAAAAGCTATAAAACATCAAGGAAACTTATTTGTTTATGAGTTGCAGCATCAGATTCACCAGAGACACAATAAATCTTCTAGTATCACTAAATCGTAACTGTAAGGCTAGAATGCCAAAAAATCGTCACAACTTACCTATTAAACCAACGCAAAAAAATCCAATGGCTAACACATTAAAGTAAATACTTTTACACATCACTGTTATGTTCATAGTCACAACTCACAATAGCTTGAATATTTCAATGAAGTATTATTATGTTGTGACTTGTGCCTTAGGATTGAGAATCTCACTTCAAAATCATGTAAACATACAAACATACAACATGTACGGTATGATCAGTCTCGAACCACCAAACACCTAAAAATATAACCAACACATAACATACTGCAAACAATAAACACCATACAACAAATAGCCTGCTTGATGTGAACTCCAAAAGCTTACATTTTCAGAAGTACTATTGGCATTAGCATCAAACCTAATCCTAGCATTCCCACCCTGCGCCTCCACCTTCCTGATCTCCTCAACAAGATCAGGTGTAAGCCTAATAATCATCGCAAACGCCAACGGATTACTCCCAGGCACCAAACTAAACTGTTCCTCCACACCAGCCGCAGCCGATGCAGCCGCCGATCCAATCTTACCAGAATTGACAGAAGAACTTAGCCTATTATTCCTCGGTCCACCACCAGCAGGTCCTAATCTTCCCGGTGGCCTTGCAGATGATGGCGGTGGATACGACATCCGTGAATTATTGCCGCCAGTTCGACCGCCGCGATTGAGCTTTCCTGAGCCTCCGTACATGTTGCGTTGAAGGAGTTGGATTAATGAATTGGCGATTTCATCGGGATTAAGAGGAGATTGATTTTGATGAGATTAGGGTTTGGTGTCAATTGAATTTGGGGGTTTTCTAAGACCGAATTGAAATTTCTTAGAAGGCGTCTACGAAGGATTTGTTATTGTTGTGGAGAGCGAGATGAGAGTTGATATTAAATTCAATAAAACCAAAACAAAATATACAAAATATGCAAAATAGTTTGGAGCCCACTCCATTATAAACAAAAATTGTGTTTATTTTCTGGTTAATATAATTAAATAGAGATTTACGCGTGTGATTTTTTTTGGACAACTCGTAACCTTATTTTGTATTTGTCAATTGCATTTTATTGATATATGTAATTACGTTAATACATTAATGAAATATAAATTTCAAGACATGTGCAATAATATAGTGCAATCTCAGATATTGATGGAATGCAATCAAAAAATGCAAATAGGATTTTCGAGTCCACCAAAAATATGAATCCACATGAACAAATCTTTAATTATATATCCATGGCCATAACATGAATAATTATGAACTTCTAGTCTCACATAGTCAGCCTGTCATTTAGTTATTCGATAAATATTTTTAAAGGTCGGTACTTCAAACTCTTTAAAAGTGACGACTTCTCTTTTCGGCAAAAAGATTCAGCCTATCGTTTAATTATTCGATCAATATTTCCAAAGGTCAGAAGTTCAAACTCTTTAAAGTGACGACTTCTCTTCTCGTGCTACTCGTATGACCATTTGTATCGAGCTAAAACCGTGTATATTTCAAACATATATAAAAACTATAGTTGCACTGTTGATCAAGTTTAATTCACTAAATTCTTATATTCGCTGCAACTTATTATCGGCAACCTGAGATCTCGTGCATCAACAGCGCATGCTTCTTTATAGTACTGAGAAAGTATAATGACCAAAATGAAAAGTTACACAACTTTCCAAATCTGATCATAAGAGTAAAACAGGCATGTTTGACAAAGCACATCTTTGCTTCACTAGCATCACATTGCTCTCTAATTGCAATGTCTTCACAGCAACACGATCACTAATTGCATTATTCAGTACCATGTCTCAACTGATATGACGCGCAATCTGTTTTCCTTCCCCTCCTTACAAAAGTCTCTCTCGGCTACATGGCCATTAGGAATTCAACGCATGATTTGGTACCTCGCCTGGTCTACTCATTCCTCATTTGATGAGCTTGCGAACAAGAAACAAAAAACGCACGAATCAATAGCATAAAATTGCAGCAATTTGAACCACGATCAGAATCCGGGATTTATCAACTCCATTCCGTATATCCATTACACTACAAATCATTATATCACGAACTACTGCACTGTAGATGAAGACTTAGTAACTCTTCTAACAGCACTCCAAATCACTCCAAAACCACTCGCAACATTAACCCAAACACACCCTAAACCATTCAACACAGCGCCACTAGCCAATCCAATCACAAAACTCTGCGCAATCCCAGGCTTTGAATCAATCTTCTTCTCCACAATGGCAAGTCTAGTATGCACAACCTCCATTTTCTTCAACGTCTCCGCCATGAACTTCTCCTTTTTCACTCTCCTACTGCTCGCCATACGAAACAACGCGCCTTGTAAATCTTCAATCACTTTCGCCGCTGCTTCCTGCGTCTCCATTCCTTTTGACTCGTACATTGCGATCATCTCCTTCGGCGTCGGCGGCTTGCGGTTCCGATTCGGATTTGGATTTGGAGTCTCGCTCGGTTTCTGCGCCGGCGGCGGAGATGCGGTCGGAAGATTCGGTTGTTGCATCGATTCGATTCGTCGGAATTGGCAGAATTGTGGATATTCAAAATCCTAATAAACCCTAGAATTGGGTTGAAGTGGATAAGGTTTCTGCAAATGTGATAATTACCGGGCCTGATGAGATTTCTGCTCCTGATAAATCAGGCCCAATACTTCCAGCCCAAATTCAGGTATGCTCTTTTGCCAATTGCCACATGCCTACTAGGTCTGTAAACCCATTAGTTTAACACATTCTTAAAGAAAAACATCTCTAATAAGATAAATCACTATTCTAAATTCTTAAGGTCACATCTCAATCGATCATTTTCATTTATTATTTCATCAATTGGATGATACGTGTCCACATTTTAGGTCAGTGAATAACACTTAATGCAATTGAGTTAGTGATTGTCACGGGCACCAAATTGATAAAATAGTGAATGAAATGGACGGTTGAGATGTGTCTTTATGAATGTAAAGAGCTTGACATCACGGAATTAGGATTTGTATTGATGAAATTAAAATTTAATAATATTTTATATGAAGTTTGATGAAATTCATTTGAGTTAAATGTCTTTTAAGTCCAATGTCTAGTGTGTAACTTAGAGGTTTCTATCACATTTTTTTTGAAAAAACATACCCTTTGGGGCTAGAATGTCTTGTTTTGCGCTTATGTTTTCATAATCTAGCTTTAAAAAGTAGAGCTTTTAAAGCAGCATTGATGACTTTTAAAAAATGGGTTATGTATGGTTTTGAGGAAGGTGTGAGTTGTTGGAAACTGGTGGCAATGGGGAAAGTATTTAACTTTTTGACTAAATAAAAAGGATGGTATATGAGTATGGTGCAGGAGTTGAGCTAATCTTGGGATGTGGTGGAAGATAATTGAGGTGTGGAGGGACAATGACTGGAAAATTTAAGACACTGGCCTCAGTTCTTCTACCCCATCATACACCATGCCATTATTAATTGCATACCTTCCTATATGCAGTTGTTGGTGTTGCTGCATTACTTTGCAGTTTGCAGTGAAGGTGTGATGGTGCAGGTATCAAGATTCTTCTTTCAACACTTGGGTCCCCCTATTTCCAATCTTATCAACCACACCTCCTTGTTAAATGCTTATCATCAAAATGAAATATGCATTAAATTGTGGCATATGGATTAGGAAATGGAAAACTAAAACCAGTAGCAGAGCAGTTAATAATCACTCAATGTTGATCACTTTGGTAGTTGGAGTAGCTAAACATACTGCATATCAGTTTGCTTGGATTCTAACTTCAGTAGGCCAGGATTGAATTTTTACTCTCTGTCGATTTTCTTACTTTCACTGACTTTTGAATTTGGGTATACTTTGCTTGCACACATTAGATGGTTGAGCACTTGCACTTGAGCCCTGACATCACCACCAGCTCAATATGCTGTCACATTGTGTGTACTCTGCACCTTCATGACTTCATCTAGTGCAAAAAAACAACTCTTTATAAATAACTTGTACTGTAATGATGGCTGCTATGGAATGTTTGGCAAAAGTCACACACAAATGGGGTATCAAGAATCTGGATTATAAGGTATGTTATCATCATTAATCAATGTTGTTTTTATTTAATGATTTGATCCAGTGGTGGATTAGTGATTGAAGATTGATTGTATCTGTTAAAGTTAATGATTCACCAAATCTTGTACATGAGGAAAGTAGTAGGAGGAGGTCAATGTGCCTTCCACCATGAACTCAAAACTCATTAGGATTCATGAATACTTTATAATAACATTTCTTTTCAATAATCTTTTCACGAAATTTAAGGTAACAGTAGAGGATAAGACAAATCCAGTACATAAATCCTCCTCCATAACTTCACACATGCCATGTTTTTGCTACAAATATTTTTTAAAATGTTTTTTGCTCTTGAGGTGGTAGTTCAAATTTGAATCTGTGAACAGTGAAAATGGTGTCTTCTAGGCGTCCTTAATCCAAAGTTAGTATCTTTTCTTTATTTCTGACTTACCCATCTGCTGTTAAATGACAAACTCCCTACTGCCAAATCCTGATTTGTATTTAATCCCATTTACTTTAGATTTAAGTAGTTTTATTTCATATCATGCTTCTACCCAACTCTTGTTTTTTTCTTCTCCAAAGGTTTCATTGACTGAGTTGTTTTCTTGCTGTTGTCTGCTCCTCTATATTGGTTCTTAGCATTTGGAGTTCTGGGTAGAGGTCATATGGACTTAGAGCATCAGAAAGATAGGGAGAGCTCAATAGATGTTTTGACATTCTAGGGATTTGAAATATTGATACTTTGTTTCCCTGAATGAGTGGCTGAAGATTTTTGTTCCAACCTGCATGTCAAAGTCTCCAAGATGAAGCTATGTTGAGGCTTTCACAAGCTTAATCAATCAGGTCCCCACTCGTGCTCCTCCATTTCCCTCTAGCTTTATACTTTCTTCAACTTGATCTTCACATGCTTTGAGATGATTTTACTATCATTTGGTCAGCTTTACTTTTGAGATCAATAGTGGGGGTTTTAATTTCAGCTAGCTTTTGCATCTGCTTTGCAAATTTTTCATCTGAGTTTTGAGTGGGTGCCTGCTTTATTAACTTTTAGAAAGGAAATTTTAGGCCTTTTAGTGCCACCTAAATGTGCTTTGTGGACTTCAAAAATGTCATCCACTCATGTCTCCATAGCCAAAAATAAAGAGGAAAAAATGTGAAAAATCATTGAATTGTTGAAAGGACTTAATCAAGCTTGGATCTTTGTGGTGAAAATGACTGGTAGATGTCATTTAAGAGTTCCCATGTCCTTTGTTCATCACATGAGCAACAGTGTTTTTTCCAGTTTCAAGTCTTTTGATTTATCTTTTCAGTTTTCACCCATCCTAGATTTTTCCTGTCACCTTGTTCTGTATAGATTATTAGATTGTTTCCTCAGGTGCTGATGTTGATTTCTGTTGCTGTACTGAAAGTTTTTAAAAGTGTTTCCTCATCCTGCATTTAGGTTATGTTTTAATATTGAGTTACTGGGTGTTTGCTGAGTTTCATTATGAGGTGCTTACTAGTTGGGGATGTGCATGTGCTGCATTGAAGCATTGATTGTGACTTTAAGGATGGCCCTTGGCTTTGAAGGGCACTTCTGAATAATCATGATATTTCTCGAAAGGCAGTACTTACTCAAATTTGGCTTTGTTTCAGAGGTGAAGATGGTGATTATTTTGAAGATGCGGTAGCTTAAAATGTATGCTTTGACAATTTGGTGAACTGTCGTGTGCTTGTAAGGCTTGGCTAAAATCTCATCTAATATGTTTCTTCTTCGACAAATTTACAGGTCACGTTAACTTCTTGAATATCTTCCACACAGTTGATGCCATGTCAAATGTCACTCATTCTGGTGTATCACATTATGGATCGGGATCTCCTGCGACCCACTCCGCTAGTGATTTTCAGTATGGAGGATTTTATTCAGAGGTTGGTGTTTTTATTTACTGTATTAGGCTCTACCAATAACAGATGCTGTTTCTCATTTCTAGTTCTAAGATTATTGTTTTGAAATTATGTAATAACGAGTCATAAGTCATTGTTTTATACCACTAGTTTGCCAATTTTGCTGAGGAAGCTGGAAGTTCTGGATCGAGCAACAGAAACAATAGTGCTCATGCCTCTCGTTCAAGGTTCCAACTAGAAAAAGATGTAAGTCTCTCTCACTTACTTTCTGAATTGTATTCCTTCCAAAACTGTTTGCTTGAGGTTCCGCACTTTGATGTCTCAATTATCATGTAGTCTGTTACATCTTTTGGTCAGGTGAAGAGGCTACAAGAACAGTTAGAAGAAAAATTAGAGTTGCATAAGGTCTTGGAAAATGCTTTAGAAAGAAACTATGTCAAACCATCAGATTATTCACTCATTCCGCCTCATGTAAGATACTTATTTGTGTTTGTGGATAAGAGCATTCATGGTCTTATACATACATCTGTTTCTACATTGACTTTTCGGAATTTCAAATTGTGATATATGGCTGGATTTTTCCAATATGTATGGAGAAACGTTCACGAAGTAGGCCACATATGGCATTGTGAGCTTGTGACAAGTTTTGGAAGTAACTTTTGCTTATGCATTGTTTTTCACCCGCGCAGTCTAGGGAGCTCTTGGCAGAACTTGCCAACTTGGAAGCCACAGTTTCTGAACTTGAACAAGAACTCCTTTCTTTGCATTTCAGACTTAGTCAAGAGAGAAATGAGCGGAGATTGGCGGAGTACCAAGTGCGACAATTAAGTTTGCAGGTGATTATTTGCAGAATAGCATGTATACTGACTTCAGCTGTAGTTTTGCTTTTCTGATGCTCAGTTGAACATATTCAGAAATCGTCAGTATCAAGGTGTGTCAAGCCTGCTACTCATGAAAATATTAATTTTGTTGAAAAAACGTCCATTCGCAAGAAAAGAGATGTAGAACAAGCCTCTGAGGATTTGCTGTCTGCTTCTTCTTTCTTAGAGGTTTCAATCATCCTTAGTTGCCTTCAGTCATCTATTTCCAATTTGTTATTTCCCTCATTAGTTTGAAATTCTTTTGCAATTGATACTCATTTTCTAAGTTGGTCTGTACGAACAGGTCTCAGGCGGCTCAAGATCTCATTCCCGCAAAACATCAGTGGACTCAGATATCAAGCCTCATCAGTCACCAGTAGAAGTTAAGCTCACCAAACAGATGCCTCCAAAAGGTCTTTGGGAGCAGCCAAATCGACTCTCCGAAGAAATGATCAGATGCATGAAAAACATATTCATATCACTGGCAGACTCCGCGGCTCCTTTCAAATCTACTTCAGAAAACCATTTTTCACCTACTTCACCCCATGGACATTTATCCTCCTCATCCTTCTGGTCATTATCTGAAAGAACAGTTCTATCACGGGGGCAGAGTCCACAGGTTGATGTGAAAAACTCTGATGTGCTTGCTGCTGATAATGCCTACGATCCTTACAGAGTACATGGAAAATTGAGCTGGACAGATATAGGGAATTATGGTTCAGCAACAGAAGTTTCTTGGATGTCTGTTGGGAAAAAACAGCTAGAATATGCCGCAGGGGCCTTACGCAAATTTCGGTAAGTAATAAACTCCTGAAAAATCTTTTTGAGTATTCATGGTAAAGATTTTCGAAAAATATCACTCAGTCATTATTTTCCGCAGAATACTAGTCGAGCAACTGGCTAAGGTGAACCCTATTCACTTGAATGGGAATGAAAAACTGGCTTTCTGGATTAACTTGTATAATGCCCTCCTAATGCATGTAAGTTACTCGAGCATTTTTACTCGTAAACAACTTGAACCGTTGTTGAAGGTTGAAGTCAACTTATGAAATATTGGTGTGAATAAATACAGGGGTACTTGGCATATGGAGTTCCAAAGAGCGAGTTGAAGTTATATTCATTGATGCAAAAGGTAAGACAATTGAAAATCAAAATGCGAAATATTGACCTGATGAAGCTAGACGTGATATGATATAGTTGTACTTACAGGCAGCATACACGGTAGGGGGACACTCATTCAGTGCAGCAGCTATAGAGTACGTGATACTAAAAATGAAACCACCTGTCCACAGACCTCAAATAGTATGATACTCTCTCCTTTTGGTGATCTTTCATTTCTGCGTGTATCAGTACTTACGAAAAAGCACTGCAGGCTTTGCTTCTGGCACTGCACAAGTTGAAAGTGTCAGACGAGCAACGGAAATTTGCAATAGACGCATATGAGCCGCTTGTGACCTTTGCAGTCAGCAATGGAATGTACTCTTCTCCAGCAGTAAGTACTAACTCTGCTATGACATACGTGACGGAAATTGTCATGAATCGCGATTATTTGTTCACTAAGACTCGGAAATAAATGCAGGTAAGAATCTACAGTGCTAAAAATGTGAAGGAAGAGTTAGAAGAAGCTCAACGTGACTTTATCCGAGCTTCAGTAGGAGTGAGCACTAAAGGGAAGCTACTAGTCCCAAAGTTGCTTCATTGCTTTGCTAAAGGTTTTGTAGATGATCAAAATTTAGCAGTATGGATTTCCAGCTACCTCAAACCTGATCAGGCCATATTTGTAGAGCAAAGTATGTCACTCAGACGACAAAAATTCCTCGGGTCTCGAAATTGCGGAATTCTACCATTTGATTCACGTTTCAGATACCTATTCTTGCCTGAGATCAGTCCTTTGTAGATCATGCTGCTGTGTTTTTCTATTCTATATATATCAAAGTAAAGAAAAACACTTAAGTGTTGTTATTCCAAAGTTAATATTTTTTATATATTACTTTGACCTCTGCTACCGCTCCGATTATCGGGTATGCCGAGACATCCGAATATTAAGCGAATGAAAAGGGTAGTTTGGTAAAATATCAAAATTTATCAAATTACCCACAAATTTCCAAAAATAGAGGTTCGGATGCGGTGCTGCGTATAATATTATGCAGCAGTTCGAAAACTACGTAGTTCAATTTAAATGTTTAAAAACTACACCGTTTTACTAATACACAAATTAAAAATGACTAAACTCTTTTAAAACGACGTACTTTTGTATTTTAAATCCGATGAATATTGTTGTTTCCAGCACAGGAACTCATTCTGACTAAAACAATGTAGTTTAGCATCTGAAACGCATAGTTTGATATTTAAACTATATGTTTTGGATCCGTTGCATATTGCTGTTTGCAGCATAGGATTTCATTTCCTGAAATAGCTATGAAATTCATCTAACACTTTTATATTATGCAATTCAAAATAAGCTAACTTTTTTTGTTATTATCAGGCGATGTAAGACAACTTCCCAATATCGCTGAATCTGTCATGATCTTAAAATTGCGCGTGGCAAGGTGATCAGCTTGAAAAATATGAGGTTGATGGTTATCTTTTACACAGAATGGATATATGATGCATGTCAGTTAGCAAACACAAGACATCTGCAAAAAACAACTAAAACATGCAAGAAGACAGGGATAAGAGCAACAAAAAGGAGCAAGAAACAGTAGACAAAATGGATGGAGCAAAAGAGGAACAAGAAGTGGGACAAGGAACTTTATACTCTCCAGATTATGCAGTAAACGTCACTCAACACCATGAATCACTTGTTAAATTCCTTTTCAGAATCAAAACTTGCTCACATGTGAAGTTACAGGTGGTGAAGAAAGAACAACAGAACAAAGCAGCTGATGCCGGAAAGGGTGACCAAATGGACCAAAAAGATTCTGAGGACCAAGCTCATGGAAAGCTTAGTAAAATTTAGAACAGCTGTGTTTTTTCCTATGTAATGGTTTCCTCATCATGGCTTCACTGCTATAAATAGATGACACTAAACACTGTTACAAATAGAGTTATGATACTAACAAGAACGGTTTCTATAACTGACTTGATGACGAAGAAGAAGAGAAACTACATCAAAAGGCTCTTGCATGTATTCACGTAATAACACGGTTTAAGGGGACACCCCATTTTTGTTAATGGTATTCTGACCTGAGTGACTACTAATTACTTCCTCTGAAATGGGTCGCTGGATCATGTTCTCATTCCTCTTTTCCGGTACTTCACTAGGATTAATATGTACGAATGAACCAAATGATTGTCAGTTGCGCTATTAGTTGCCTGCTACCTCTGCCGCTCTTTGCCTCATCATTTCCATCACTGCAGCTCTCCTTCGAGAGTCTGCTTGCTGTTGGAGCCTTCTCATGTGGATTTTCAAATCTCTGCAAATATAATTGTAACCGTTTTCGACATCAGTTTTTTTTAAGCTTATAGCAAAAAATAAGAAGAAAAGAGTGTCCTGGGAAATCTAAAAAAAGCTAGAAGATTATGTACACACCTGCACCGTGGCACATGACATTCAGATTCTTTGCAAGCTCGAGCGTGGAGTTGTAGTAGATACCACATCTTTTTGCACACGCCACACCCACCAGATGCCCGAATTTTGCATGTAATTCCATGGCGGAAAAGGCCCTTCACCTTGCGACAGTTGGGATATTGGCATAAAGCAGATCGGCATTGTGATGCATGCACCAAGAGATCAAGCATTTTTCTTAACTGCATAGCACATTAAACCAACAAGATGATAAAGCCTCAAGACCCAAAAATACTTTTCATAATATAAGTAAAAGGTTGTCGAAATGGGAGATCATATACCTGCAACACGCGTTGCTGCCTTGCTTCTTGGTTTTGTGCATCACGTTCCGCGTTGGATGGATTATTTGTCATCTTGTGAGGGTGGTCAACACCCTTTAAGTAACACGAGTTACATACATCAAATTCAGGACAAACCTCACATCGCCAACCCTGACCAGCTTCAATGTCCATAAGGCAGACAGTGCAAGGTGTTACGAAGGCCGGAGCAGTAGGGTTGTGAAGATGATAAAGAACCATCATAGATGAGTGTTTTGCTCGGCGAAGGGTATCATATTGATAGTGGTTTCCTTGGCATAGATTCAGGAAGGCTTGTCTCGTGTCAAAAAATTCACTTTCAAGAATTTCGTCTTTATCTTTTGTATCAACAGGCACATCCGTTATTTCAACCTGCAACCATCAACATCATATATTCATGCTACCTTGAGCATATATTACCAGTTCATACACTGAAATGATTGTTACAATACAAACAGAAAACTGCAAGTTCTACCAAGTCTAAAAATGCAAAACTTACTCGAAATATGTTATGCTTTTCTTTATGATGGATCGGATGCCTCTCTCTATCATCACGTCCTTGTTCTGCTTCATAGCATCTACACAGGACCAGGAGTCCAAATATGAGAATATGAAAACGGATACCCAAAAGCATTATAACGATCTCCAATAACTCGGGAAAAAAATTATCCCAAAGTTTATTTCTACCACCTTGCTCTGTTATCTTCCAAAATCAATGCTCGTAAAAATATATGGAAAAGCCAGTGCAACTTGCAATGTCACAACTGTAAAGAACATGCTTACTTGTCACACAGCTGAAAATTCTTGCACTGGCTACAAACCCAACGATTCCCAGAGACCATCAAGATGCAACAATGAGTGCACGCATACTGCAAATGCACCATGATGAAATCTTCCTTCATTGGAGATATCGTCTCTCCAAGCTGCAAACAGGACCAAACGACAAAATATAATATTTAAAAGAAAATTTGGATACATGCTCAAAGTGGCAAATGTTTCTAGTATATATATGTTCA
The DNA here is from genome assembly GCA_006409495.1 of Sedum album. Taxonomy (NCBI): domain Eukaryota; kingdom Viridiplantae; phylum Streptophyta; class Magnoliopsida; order Saxifragales; family Crassulaceae; genus Sedum; species Sedum album. The sequence goes on along the minus strand of QZGG01000646.1, from coordinate 98,815 downwards.
TGGCTGTATGATCAGTGAAACCATATTGAAATCCAGGGCCTTACTTTGTGCATAAGAAGCAAGTCCTTTGATGAATTAGCCGTGAGATCGAGATGGCCCGATGCTTTAAGGGCTCGCTTTGTGATGGTCTTTTTCATCGATCCTTTCTTATTCAGTTTCCCGCCTTCTTCGTCTTGTTGAATCTGGTATATCATGTCTTCCGCAGCACCAGGCCAGTAATCACCATCGAAATATGGCAATCTGGCTGCGGTTACTTTAGCCTTACATTCACCAGTTGATGTGAAGAAATGATCATATAAATTGGTTAATTCAACAACAATGCTTTCTTTGGTAGCCTTTCGCAACATTGACAAATACCTGCACTTAGAAATAGAATGTAAGTATGACTCTGGAGGCAATATCAACATGTATATTCATAAAGGGTTCATGCTCACCACTCCCTCAGTTTGTCTGACTTGGGTGTTTTCTGAATTTCCGGGTGGCAATATAAAATATAATCTTCACCCTTCAATGGAGGGCAAGCCCATATGTAACAGCTCGTGAAACCTCTTTTCTTACAGTATTCAAGATATCCAATCTGCACAGAAAAAATCCGGAAGTGAGATAATGACGTCAAGTGAAGTATAGTTTTGTTATGCTTGTGGCAGCCATCAAAGAAGGATAGTAGACTTACAAGTATTTCATGGTAAACAAATGTACGCAGAGCCTCTCCAGTAAATGCTCTAATTTCTGGCCTGAAGTACTTAACTGAATCTAGATAAGAGAGATAAACACGGCGCTGATTTGGATGCTGGCATTCTGCTCCGAATTCTTGAACATACATGCCGAACAGGCATACCTCTACACCTTCGATCTTTTGGAACAACAATACAACCTAAAAACCCCAAACTTAAGTAAGCATCGGTAAATTCTTCCAGTCTAAATATTAAACAAGATTATTGACAGCCAAAAAAACCTTAGACTTGTAAGGAAATTCTCTGGCATAGTTTTCCTCCTGAAATATTTCTAAGAACCGCTGCTTGACTTCCAGCTTTTTGTCGACTGATGATACCACCCTAACAACAAGTGCTTCCGCACTGATAACCTGGAAGGGGTGTACTTTTAGTTTTAACATTAAAATTTGACTTTTGTAAGAGAGCACAAGAGACTTCCGCCTCATTCTGTTTAAACTGAAACTCTTACCTCATCGTAACTTTTGCCCTGAACTCTGGCCCTCTCTTGTCTTTCCCATTTCAATCTTTTAAATAGACGTTGTTCAATGTGGTCGCTCAAAATGGTCCGTGGCAAATCTTTGGCCCCCAACACAGCACTTTGAGGCAAAGGCTTACGCTCACCTCGAACAACTTCTTCCATATAACACGGAGGGCATGTATATTCAGCTTGCCCGCCATCATTCCTTCTACCATTAAACAGCGCACATATTTGGTGTTGCCATTTTTCACACTTATCACATTGAACCCACTGCAAGTGGCAGACGGAAATTAAGGGTCATTTATGATGTATTTTATCAGATTGAGTATAGTGAACTAATGAAAACGAATACACATCCTACCCATTCTTCAGTTTCCTCATCGTTCTTTTTCTTCTCCAACTTTGACTTTGGCACGATGTTACCATCAACCGAAATGCTATCTCCCCGAGCATCATTGAAGCAAGGAATGCAGAAATAGTTCTGTGTATCACCCGTTCCAATAGTATAATACATTGCATTCCGCTTTATTCTACCTCCGCATGGTGTACAGTAAATAGGCGGAGGTTCAAATGTAAGCTTTTCAACAGCACATAGTTGGCAGGAATTCTCATTCATCGAATGCTCCATAGCCTGATTCTTTTCTGCCTTTGCTTTGCTCTTCAAAAAACAATAGAAGGAATTTGTCATCATGAACAGCCTTATATTTTATCCACACAAACAAAAGAAGAAAAAGAATTCCAGCACATATGAACAATCATATATTTTATCCACACAAACAAAAGAAGAAAAAGAATTCCAGCACATATGAACAATCATCTAAAAGTCACGTATAAACATGCATATTCTACTCGTTACAACATTCTTAAGTTCTCTGAATGCGTGAGAAAGATAGTCTTATACCATATGGCTAATGATACAACACTCTAAGGCATTTCAATGTTAAATATGATTCAAAATAACCAACCTGACCAACCCACTGTCTGAGACCCGAGATGTGTTGTCTAACTTGCTCCGGTGTAAATAGCTCAATTAATGAGACACCCTTTATCTTTGGTTTACCAGATTTTGTCACCTCAGCGGGTGAATCAACAATCTCTTGTTTGGACTGAACAACCTCTTTTTCTGATTTGATTGTTTCCTGATTGACAATTTGGCAACTTTCATCAAATATAGCAGAGTGAGTGATTTGCTTCTGATCGTAAAGCTCATCCTTTTTATCCTTGATCACGTTGTTTATGAAAGTGTTAACTTGTGCAAAGTTTGAACGACTCTCCGCTTTAGAATCCACAAATTCAGATTTGACGGGAGGGCATATCTCAACTCGATCACATCCATCAAACTGCATAGCTTGCTTATTATGAGGCTCCCTTGCTGCAAGGTTTGGTAAACTAGAGTCTTTATAATCAGGGATCAAAACTCGTGGTGACTGTTCTATCTTCACACGCTTTACTGCTGGTGTCAAATCATTTGAAACGTCAACAGTGGTTGGCCCCTTTGAGGACAAGACAACTGATGGAGGAGCTTCAAGAGATTTTTGAGACTCAGCAGGTGATGCAAGCTTTGTTGCACGGCGTAACTGTGCCAACTTTCTATAATTACTAATAAAAGACTTCACGGGAATGCAAACTGGGCATGTTTCGTCTTTGCAATACTTATAATGGTCGAGAAGTATCTTGCTTTTGTGGCAGCGAGGATATGGGCAATTACGTACGCAACAGTCGTCTACATGTCTCAGCAATTTCTGGACAGTATGACAATTGACTTCATGGCATTTTCCTTCTGGGGCTGAACAATGTCGAGCATGTTTCAAAAATAGTATCCACTTTTTCTGATTTAAATAACTTAATTCACGACTAGCATCGACAGTTGTGCCTGTGCTCCCAGGAGTTAAGGTTTGTGATACAACAGATACTGTCGGCGGCAAGTTACTGTGTTGAGCTTCATCTTGCCTGCCTATTCTATGAGATAGTTCTTGAACATGCTGCTGGTTAGAAGCATTCGATCTATCTCGCGGCAAAGCCTGCCACTGACCCTGGGCTACTGACTCTGGTTGACCACCAATGGAGCGACTGCTAAATTCCTGAGATTCCACAACCATTTGCCGAGGATGCATCATCTGACTCTGTGAGTTCTGATCAAACTGATTCTGAAATTCTGAATTCTGCATGTAATGATTCTGCAAATCAGCTTTTAGCTGAAACTGATTCTGCAACTCGGAAAGTTGATACTGATCAGATGCTTGAGGGTGAGTAACTTTGTTGTGGAGCTCCTGTGCATGCTCAGATTTCACTTGAATCCCTAAATCAGAATCTAACTGCGACATACTATTAGGCTCATTCTTTACTATGTGCTGTTGCCGTTGATTGAGCTGTCGCTGCTGAACAAACTGTTGTTGTTGATAAAGATGAGACTGCTGCTGGTGAAGTCTTTGCTGATGCGACTGCAAAGGAGCCTCCCTGGACGGCATTGCAGTTCGAAAATTCTGATCAAGTGGCTGGTCATGATGCAAATTAGACTGATTGGTCATTAAAGAGGAATTATTGGCACCAGAATGCATTCCAGATGGTTGAAAGTTCTGAGATTTCATTGATGACGCCATTGGCGCCACATTTCCATAGAAATCTCCAGACATAGATGATTCCGTGTTGTTCATATTGTAACCATCTCCTGCAATGTTGATAAGGTGATATCAAATTAAAATGAATATAACGTATCATAATTGGGTAGTTAGAGCGTAGAAGTGACGCCTATACACAATTTTGACACCGATCAACGATGAACATAGCTCGCAGCCTGGCACAGATAAAAGGTAAAGTTATGTAGATGACAGATAGAAGTACCCTGAATAAGTGGTTGCTGAGACTGGTCAAAGTGTTGCTGTGAGGATTTGGACGAATTTCCATATGTCACGTTATTTAAGAACCCCTCAGAACTTCTGGGACCATTAACGTTTTGCATATTGGTGGCAAGCATCCCTACTCCGCCATTATTAGAATATCCAAATTGTCTACCAACTTGACTACCAAGAGTGTGTAATATACGGCTATTTTGGCCGCCTAAATGTTGCTTCTGAGGCGGCTGTGACTGGGATTGCATCACAGACTCGTCAGTGGAGAACCCACGGCCCATATTTGTAGACTCCACATTGTTATTGAAGCCAGGTGTGGGCATCATCTGACTTGAGCCCCTTTGCACGCCCATAGTCGACATCATATTGTTTCCACTCTGATACCCATTAGATAATAAACCTGCATGGGTATGTGTGTTAAACTATGACTCTTACACCGGTAACGAGAATGATGAAAAGTTAGCTACTGGTGCTGCATTGAAGAAAAAAGATACCATCAGATGCGGCAAAAGAAGTATTTTGCATGCCACCCGAGGCATTATTTCCAGCTGCCAAGGGATTTCCAACATTTACGGTTGGGGTTAAGATGCTATTATTCCCATCAGTAGACATCATGGACATATCCCCAGAAGATGCATTCATCATATTTGAACTTGCTCCGTTAGATAAGCCAGGAGTGGGGATCATTGTGCCAACAGAAGAAACATTACTATGCTGCGAAAAGGGCTGATTTTGAGGAGGTTGGCGCCTGATGAAAACATGTAAACGATTTTCCAAAGTATCCATATTCATGTATTCCTCCTGAAAAGAAGTGGAATTTTCAGTCAACGGTATACAAAATTATACACCAATTGCCGTGAAACTCAATATTAGAATTTATTAGTAGGCTTAATTATTGGGAATGAGTTCATGTCTTCATGATTCAGAACAACCATAAAGTCATAAACTATAATTCTCGATATAGTTGAAATTTGGCAAAGGAGATCTACTGTGAAAATTATTCAACCAATATCAAAAAATAGATTTAGTCATTCGAAGGATGTCATACTCTAACTTCTGTAGGGCGGTGTTAGGGATCCCAACTCACAAAAATGTGAAAATAGATACATACCTGTGAGGTAGCATTCCTGAACAAACCCTCCTCTAAGCGTCTCACAATATCTTTCAACTTCTTAGCTTGAATTTCATGAGTTGGTTGGTGCCGTCGCATTAGTATTTCAAAGCTAAAATAAGATTTGAAAAGGAGAAAAATAAGTTCAAGTTAGCATAAAATCCTGAATTTCTCTGACTTGGGCCTACAGTATCTCAAGGATTAAAGTGGCACTACGACTACTTAATTAAAAATGGCATGGATGAAAATTAAATGGTAAGACATAAGAGGCATATATGGTAATGTTGGCTAAGAAAGCGAAAGTGACAATGCAAAACCTACAAAGCCAAATGTGCAAACTGAAAACAAATATAGGATTACAGGGACAAAATACTCTTACATCTTTTGTTGCATGTAGCTCCGAGCTTTGATGAGATCAGTCTGGCTGCCGAAATTCTGCATCTGAGACGTCAAAAGACCCCCATTTGGCTGAGGCAGCTGGGAACCTGTTTGATTAGGCACCTGACCTGATAACTGCCCAGACATTTGTGCTTGTGCATTCATCCTTGCGTGACTTGTTAGAAGTAAATAGTCAGCAGACCATACTTCGAACCCAAATCACATCAACAATTTACCTGTTCAGTAAAAGCTTCGATTACAGTTAACTTCCACAAATAGTTTGATAAACCCCAACAAACACGCATGTTTAGAATTAACTCTTTAACTACTAAAAGTAAGTTATTCAAACAGATGGGGAAATGATCAAACAAAAAGATACAAAACAACACTCTTGGAACCAAAAAAATAATTCTTAGATACAATAAAACAAGCTTTTACCCAAAACGAAAAAAGTCGGATAAAATGACAACTTTGACAGTCCAGCTGGAACTAGTTACACTTACAAATAAAAAAGTAATTCACTCCGATCACAAACTACCACCCAAATCAAAGAATCCCCTACACGCAACTATCACACAGCTACCAAAATGCATACAATTTCAATCATCATCTAACATGACAAATCAATCAAAAAGCACTCAAACCCTAAATTACTAATTTCAGCTCAAATCCAGAAAACTCAATCCTCACAAAATCCCCACATGCTCTTTAACACAATTACAAACCCAATTAAAGATTTCAACAACATGTAAGAATCATTTTCTTACAAAATCTCAAACGCAGTACGAAGCACGCAAGTCTCGTAGCAAAATTAGGTTTTCCGAATTGGGTCAAATTAAGCGTCTCCTTTGACTTGGGGATGCTTCTACAGCTGAAATGAGGGACGAATTCGGAATTTGAGCTGCCGGATTTGATGGTGACGACGACACGGAAAAGGAGAGAGATTTTGGGCGTAGCGTGGACTTCTTCAAACACAACCTAAATTGGGGTTTTTTCCGACAGGTCGTTTTATATAAATATTTTAATTTAAATGTTTTTTTTATCCGAATTAATTAGTAAATAATACGCAATTTCAATAAAATATTAATGCTTTTTATCATTTTGTTGAGATTCTTTTTTTCAAATGGCATTAAAAATCATTGGATTTCACCTGATTATTTACAAAGTTAGGTGTTAAAAACTTTATAGTTAAACTTCGTTTCGACATTTTTTTTAATATAATCATACGTAGTTTTGTTCGAACCATTCGTCAAAACTGTATAATAATTTAAATAACTTTTATTGCAGTGTATTTTTTTTGATTACTTTATTGCAGTGTATTTGAATCTACTGCTTCTTAACCATAAGGCTAGTTTGTGATTGGTGGATAAATTTTCTATTATTATTATATTTATCGATCAATTATAAATACTTGAATTTAAAATATATGCATTTCCAAGCTTAATTAATCCGACATAATTGTAGCTTAAAAAACCAGGTGAAGTTTAAAGTATAATGATTCATTATGTAAATGACGCCGTCCCACACTGGACATGTTAACCAAAACGACGACGTATTGGAGAAGGAGAATGGAGAAGTGACATGTAGTAAAATCGTAATTTGCATAATGGTCATCGAGGAATTTTTGCACCTCACAATCTACCCCTCATAGTTTCCGAAATGTCGAATTTATACGAAAAATTACCAATAATCGAAATACCCGAATGAAAAACAGGCGACCCGAAAACAATCGGATCCAATCAGAGTAACTTATCTGTATGATTTTGTGGTTGGTCACAAGCACGTCTCCATTCTCACTCCGATCTTGAATCGCCAAAATGCCATCTGCGTACGGTGCAAGGTTGACCACGTTTGAAGACTCGGAGAAGGAGAGCGAGTACGGATATGTCCGAAAGGTGTGTTTTTTCTGGACTGGAATCGGTTCATGATTCATTTTCATTTCTGGATTTTGTATATGTTTGATTGGTTAGAGGACACCTGATCTGAAGTTTGAGTTGAATTTTGTGTTGGTTTGAGATTTCTGTGTGTGTTAATATAATGTGAATTGGTGTTTTTCAGGGTTGTGGGAGACTGGGAGTTGGTTTTTGTTTGATGTTTTAGTTTTCAAGTTGTTAAATTGACTTTGTGGATTTGTCTAGAGTGGATGATATTCAATCAATTTGGTTAAAAGGATATAACATGTCGTGTTTTTGCGCTGATGTTGACTTTGATACAATTTTGGTGAACAGTTGTTTTTCCGTGGCTGGCTAACGGTTAGTGTGTATTTGACACATGGAAAGACAGTATTAGTGAATGTAATGTGTAAGGGAATGATAATTTTTATGGATATGTACTTATTCTAGTTTGTTTGACAGGTTTCAGGACCTGTGGTGGTGGCAGATGGAATGGGAGGTGCTGCCATGTATGAATTGGTGCGTGTTGGACACGACAACCTTATTGGGGAAATTATCCGGTTGGAAGGTGACTCAGCTACCATCCAAGGTAAGTTTATTTTGTTTATTTTCTCTTGTAGAAATGAGAATTGAGATCCTTGGAGATAGTGTAGAGTTCAATTATTTGTACAAAAGAGTCACCTTGCAATCAGTGTTATCATTGTCTTTTCTTCAATGCCATGAGATTTAGATACTACAGTGTCACGCAATGTGATAGTTGGTAATAATAGTACTGCATAAATGTCAACTGGGTTGTTAACACTTAAAATTATCAGGTTGGAAGTGTTTGTTTGTTAGCTAATCTTTATGTATCCTACTATATTTTGCACTGCGGAGAAGAATACTAAAGTGAATAACTGAACATGCCTTTTGGTTTCAGTGTATGAGGAAACAGCCGGGTTGATGGTGAATGATCCAGTTTTGCGAACTCGCAAGGTATGATACACCTTTATTAGATGGATCATAGAGCATGGTCACTAAGCATGGGATAAAGTTACAATACTGTATTTGCAGCCTCTCTCAGTGGAATTGGGTCCTGGGATATTGGGAAATATATTTGATGGAATTCAGGTTTGTGCCAACCTCGACAGAAAAAACAATATCATTGTAGATCCTTGTTATCTTCTGTTCGTCTTTCCAACTGACTAGATGCCTAATTTTCTTTATTTATTGACTCGTCCTTTATTATAACAGAGACCTCTTAAGACCATTGCCAAAAGATCAGGCGATGTCTACATCCCTCGTGGAGTATCTGTACCTGCACTGGATAAAGACATACTTTGGGAATTTGAGCCTAAAAAATTAGGTACCCATTACAGTAATTTCATATCATCTGTTTGCTGATATGATTATATGATGGCTGGTAATCCTTTTAGGGGCATTTTCAATTTTTCTGTTGTTAATTGTGATAGTTGGTTCTGTTTATTGACAGGTGAGGGAGATCTTTTGACTGGCGGCGACTTGTATGCTGTAAGCAATATAACATACACCTATTTGCTGAGCTAGAACAGTGTTATAATCTCGTCCTTTCGATTTAATTTGCATACTTTAATGTACAGATTGTCAATGAGAATAGTTTGATGCAACATCATGTTGCACTTCCCCCTGATGCGATGGGGAAAATCTCGTACATAGCTCCTCCTGGCCAATATTCCTTGAAGGTTTGAATGTTAAATTATCTAAATGTCACTTTTCTCGTTTCTCATAGCTACATGTTAAACGTAATTTTGTTAATGTGGTTTCTGCTACGTTTCATCTATATGCAGGATACTGTCTTAGAGCTTGAGTTTCAGGGAACCAAAAAACAGTTCACTATGCTTCAGGTATTTAAGATCCCTCAAGTATCCGTATGTCCAAGTTAAGTTTCATTTATCACATGTGTAATGTAATATATTGATTATTTTTTATTTGCTTATTATAGACCTGGCCTGTGCGTACACCTAGGCCTGTCGCATCTAAGCTTGCTGCAGATACACCCCTTCTTACCGGGCAGGTGTGTTACTATGAATTCCATTTACTGTGTGAGACTTGTAAGTTTTCTTCTGTTGGAATTTGGAAACTGGTTGGGGGTCTAATGTTCTTTAAATTTCTGATTTGTCTCAGCGCGTCCTAGATGCACTTTTCCCTTCAGTCTTGGGTGGTACTTGTGCGATACCTGGTGCTTTTGGATGTGGGAAGACAGTTATTAGTCAAGCACTATCCAAGGTCTGTTCTATCCTTGGCATATTCACACAGCAAGAATATTTCTGAATAGCTGCAACAGAAATGTAGGATTGTGAGGATTTGATAAATGCCCTGACTTTTGTTTCCCATATTGCTTACTTTCCAAGTGAACACTGCATATCATTCAAATATTTCAATATTAAAAACCTTTTGATGATACAGTTTTGCATCATATTTGATGATTTTATTAGTAATAAAGTGATGGAAATATTTCGAGTAATGACTCTTCAATGTCTTTAGTTTTTTGAGGAATAGTCTGACATTTCACTCTTTCTGTACAGTACTCTAACTCAGATACTGTTGTTTACGTTGGTTGTGGGGAAAGAGGAAATGAAATGGCAGAGGTATGTACTGTTCTTCTGTTATTTGAAAGTTTCCCTCCTTTAGTTTACAACTTTACATAAGATATAAAATTCTTTTTGCTCCGACTCTTCAGGTGCTTATGGATTTCCCTCAACTTACTATGACATTGCCTGATGGGCGTGAGGAATCTGTGATGAAGCGTACTACACTTGTTGCGAACACATCCAACATGCCTGTGGCTGCTCGTGAGGCATCTATTTACACAGGTGAGTATCGTACACAATTCAGCGAGTCGTTTAAATAGTTGTCTTCCAGATGGCTACAATCCGTGTGGCTGTCACCAAAAAAGCCACGAGCTGGCTCTAGTTTAAATATAATAGGCTGATCTTGTAGATGGCTATTGGGGTTGTCAAAGTCGTCACGGAGGAGAATATGTGATCAATCATTGTATGCTTAGATAGTGTACACAATACTGATGATATGTTATGAACACTATGCATTGCAGGGATCACAATTGCTGAATACTTTAGGGACATGGGATATAATGTTAGTATGATGGCAGATTCTACCTCTCGATGGGCAGAAGCATTGCGTGAGATTTCAGGACGTCTGGTAATTTTCTTATAATTTATGTACTGAGGGTTGCATGTGGTTGTCCTACTATGTATAAAGCATATTTAAACTCTGTTGTGTCCTGTCTCTCTTTCTGAAAGATGTCACTGGATGACTGTCACAAATGTATTGTTTTCATTTTTGCCTAGTGAGCTATTTCTTGGGGATGATGATATATTTTGTTGTTCGCTGATTTAATATCATTTCTTTAAATTTCGTCACACTAAAGTACGCTCCTACTTTTTTCCATTGCAGGCTGAAATGCCTGCTGACAGTGGATATCCTGCATATTTGGCAGCAAGGTTAGCGTCTTTCTATGAGCGTGCAGGAAAAGTAAAATGTCTCGGTGGCCCAGAGCGTACTGGAAGTGTCACAATTGTGGGTGCTGTTTCACCCCCAGGAGGGGATTTTTCGGACCCTGTGACATCCGCAACTCTTAGCATTGTTCAGGTGCGATATTAGTCATATCTCATCGGTTTCTAGGATTGTACATTAGTTTATATACAATTGCAGACATCCACACTCAGGGTGCTTTTGTTTAATCCCACACCTTCTACTATCAATTGCTGTCAATATGTATTTGATTGATTGACATTAAATAATTCAAACTGTATTTTCTCTGAAAACACGTTTGGATCAAACTTGTATCGCTTCATCATATCTTAGGTTGTGTGCCTGCTCAATACTTGACTAACACTTGAAGCTGACAGGTCTTTTGGGGTCTTGATAAGAAACTCGCTCAGAGGAAGCATTTCCCATCTGTCAACTGGCTTATATCATATTCAAAGTACTCAACGGTATGTTACATTCGGCCAACGTTCAGTTATATAATATCTTTATTCAACTTTCAAATACGTATTTATTTTCTTATATCACCTTTCAGGCTTTGGAATCTTTCTATGAGCAATTTGACCCAGATTTTATCAATATCAGAACTAAGGCCCGTGAAGTTTTACAACGGGAAGATGATCTAAATGAAATTGTACAGGTATGTCACATTCAATCTTTATCATCTTCCTGTTGCCACATTTGTAAGAAACTTATCACTGATATGTGACTCAATATCGTTTGCTATGTACTTGAGCAGTTAAGCTTCACATGGAACTATTGGCTTCTTATTTTCTGACAGTGTGTGGTTATTTATACTCTCACAGCTTGTGGGGAAGGATGCTCTAGCTGAATCGGATAAAATTACTCTCGAGACTGCAAAACTATTGAGGGAAGATTATCTTGCTCAAAATGCATTTACTCCGTGAGTCTTCCCCCTTCTCATCTTTTCTCTGCACATAAAAGGGATATAGTTTTGCTAGCTTTACAAACTGATTTTTATTCTTGGATGACAGATATGACAAATTCTGCCCTTTCTACAAGTCTGTCTGGATGATGCGCAATATCATTCATTTCTTTAATTTGGCAAATCAGGTATATTCAAGCAATGTGAATTTCAGTTTGTGTTGCAGTCTTTATTTTCATTTCCAAATTAGTATTGCTTAGTTGAGACAACATTTCTTGAATCACTGATTGTGAATATTCCTTTATTGGTTTTATTGAAGGCCGTTGAACGAGGCGCTGGCTCTGAAGGGCAGAAGATAACATACACTCTCATTAAGCATCGGATGGGAGATCTTTTCTACCGCTTAGTGTAAGAATTATCTTATTTTGTTTCTCGAGTGACTAGGACCATACCCATTCTAGTCTACCAGACCTCATTTATTTTCTTTAATTTCCGCTACAGGTCCCAGAAGTTTGAGGACCCAGCAGAAGGAGAAGCGGCTCTGGTTGCCAAATTCCAGAAGCTGCATGAGGACCTCACTCAAGGTTTCCGCAACCTTGAGGATGAAACCCGGTGATCTGAAAAGGTCTGACCCAAATAGCGGTTCAGTCAATTCTATCACCCTTGAACCCTATACTATTGCCACTCTTGTCTTTCCTACCCGGTCAAGGTTGCTATATTTGTGTTACCCGCTAGCCTGGAATGTGCATATGCGTTGTAAACATCTTTTGGTCTCCCTATGCAGTTCTTTAATAAAACACACATGGAGATCCAGTCGAATAAAACGTGTGAGGAATAAAAACGATGAGAAAGTTCTGTTCAGCTGATAATGAAGTCTTGTGAGCTTGGAATAATGCTCATTCTTTTGTTCTTAGTTCACTGCATCTTCCAATTGTAACACATTTACTATATTATGCTCAATTTTGAACATCTTTTACAGACGGATCAAACTTCCACTACCTAAATGTTTAAATCCTAGTACAAAATGGTGCTTCACTTCATCAGTTGCCAGTGAGCTACTAAAGCCTACAAAATGCTCGAGTGTAGTAAGCAGCATGAGCTGTCTCTGGAAGAACAAGACCTTGGGATCAGTCAGTACACTTACATACTGAATCACCAAAAGATTTCTGATGAAGAAAATGCACTTCTCCATATGTGAAGTGATATGAACCAACCAAATCCTTCATCAAAGTAAGCGTGAGCTTTTCCAATCCATCTGCCATAAGTAATAAATACAGCACAAACCAGCTCTAGTGTATTATAGTACAAATGTACAATCAATCTTTTTACCTCAGACTTGCCAGCTACTATATGTTTTGCAGGACAAGGCTCACAAAGATACAAATGTACAATAATTCAAGGCAAGTTTTGATACTTTGTGTGTTTTAGAATTTGATGTCTACAATGACTAGCGACCTATCGATCAATCATTCGATATCTATTCGCAAAGTTCAATCAAAAATTGGTAAAGTAAGAAATCCAATATCTCAGGTGTTTTGTGATCTTTGAGTTCAACTATGCAGTTAAGATTATGCCCTTTAAACTTGACTGATGATAACAGCTCATATTAAACTGGATGATCTATATTCAAATGAAAGCAGCTAATCAGAGGACCATCAGTTTTCTCAGTGTATTTCAATGACATGTCACTAAAAGTGATCAGATCAGGACATTACAACCATTTGGATCAAAGATTTGATGTCTCAGATTATATCTTTGCATATACTCCTCTCACCTACTAACCTGCAGATCCATACAAGTTGACTCTGTAAAATCATTTATCCCATCAGTAACTAACTCATTTAATTTCTTCAGCAGATTTGCAGTTCTGCACTACTCTCAGACTCAGACATTGCTTTTAATATTATTTTGTACAGTTGTCATAGATTTTTCTTGTTCCTTTTTTAGCAGTTGAATTTGTATAGGAAGAAAAGCTCAGACTCAGGCTAAAGGCTCAGCAGTCAATGACAAGTGACATCTCTTCCCTAATGTCACAGTTATGAATGATCTGATCCATTTTTCCTCTCTGGACTCGAAAAGGGTGCTGCAATATCTGCTCAAAAGCACCATCTCACCTCTCTACAGACTTCAGATGAGTTGCCTTGTAATGGAAGTTAACTCAGGTCAGAAATAGACTAGCAAAATACAGCTATGCTTTTGTAATAGCCTTATAACAACATTCCAAGGGAGTATTTCAAGTTCCAGGCTGAGTGAGATTCACTTGTTAGTCCAGCAAAGTCTAGAAGACTGATCACTGAGAGCAGACACTACAAGACTTTTGCTGGTTTTTTGAGCCTTTTGTTTCCTGATCATATATAATCTCTCATGCATAATGTCATCTTCAAACTTGGTAGGCTACTGTGATCAGTTCATCATTCTTCTTACATCCATTTACTCCCAGTTCCAGTCCTGTTCTCATCATCATTTCAAGCCTACCAAGTTTGCAAAATGAAAGGAACCAAAACCATCTGCTGCCTTGTATTAATAACCTCTTTATTCCCACAAATCATCAGCTCTCATGATCATCTCCTTTCTCCATCTCCAGGTATGTTCATATTCTTTCAAGTTCTTGATTTTCTTGTACCCATTTTGAGCCACTAGCTTCAACAATGCAGCTCAAGAACATGACATGCAGAATGCTAAAGATATCAGATACAAAGTGAGCAAGATAGGTTCAAGTCCACCAAGCTGCGATGGAAAATGCTATGGCTGTAGACCCTGTGAACCCATTCAAGTGCCAACCATCACCAGCCGTGTAGGGTTACAGTACTCAAACTATGAGCCAGAAGGATGGAAATGTAAATGTGGTCCAATGTTCTACTCACCATGAAACAACAACACTTGACAACATTATTCCTTATTTTCAGTTTCATTTCTTATGTAAAAAGTCTTGAGTTGCACTACTTTGCTTCTAAATCAATATATTGTTTTGTTTAACATTTGTCTCTCAAATCGCAAATACTTTTACAGAATGATTTAATTTTAATCGTTGATTTTGATAATCTGACAGATAAAATTAAAATTAATTTTTTAAATATGCGGATAAATTTACAAAAAAACTCTAGCAGCCGATAGATAATTAGTAATCGACATATCTCACAGTGATACATTTGTTTAGTTTCATAAACTAAATTAAATTAAATAAAAAAATAATAATTGAATAATATTATACTAAGGCGGAAGCGAAGACGACGAAGACCAAATCAGTTGGATCTCGCAATTTTCCGATCTGCGAATCGAAGCTCGATGGCTTACGGAGTAAGACTTCACTCTTACTTTCGTACTCCAATTTTATGATTTTGTAGATCGATTTTGTTCAGCGTTGATTTTCCATACGCAATTGATTGACTATGAATTTGCCGAACTGATTTTTTTGAAGGATTTATCGCCAACTGTGAAGAACATACTTTTGTTGGATTCTGAAGGTGGAAGAGTAGCTGTGAAATACTACTCTGATGATTGGCCGACCAACAGCGCAAAGCTAGCATTTGAGAAATCTGTGTTTACCAAGACTCAGAAGACCAATGCTAGGTCTGAAGGTATGTGTCAATTTGTCGTCTTTTCGATGCATCATTTTTCCGTAAACATTCGGAGATTTTGAATATTAATTGTGGTGTATGTCTATGTGAATATTTGCAGCCGAGATAACAATGTTGGAAAGCAACATTATTGTCTATAAATTCGTCCAGGATTTGCATTTTTTTGTTACCGGAGGTGATGATGAGAATGAAATAATTTTATCCACGGTGCTTCAGGGTTTCTTTGATGCTGTTGCACTTCTCCTCAGGTAATTTTAGTGCAGATAAACGAGATTGTATCTACTTGATTGTTTTCACAGACCCTTTGAGTATTTTGTTCTAACTAGTGGCTCTATTGTAGAAACAATGTTGATAAGAGAGAAGCACTTGAGAACTTGGATCTCATCCTCTTGTGCCTGGACGAGATTGTAGATGGAGGGTAATGCACTGTTTTTTATCATCCGCGCTTAATAAATAGACAAGAAGGAATATTCACCTTTTCAGTTTTTTGCAGGATGATTCTCGAGACGGATGCTAATGTGATTGTGGGAAAAGTTGCAACCAACAACTTGGACTCTGCTGGTTCCTTGTCCGAGCAGGTTAACTCTCCTGTTGTTCTCCTTTCTTGGATTTTTTATCAAATATATTACTTTAATATTCTAATTGATGTTCATTCCTCTTCTCAGACTATATCCCAAGCTCTGGCTACAGCCCGTGAACAATTAACTAGATCACTTCTAAGATGAAGTGACTCAATTTCAGGATTCAATTGCTTCAGTTTCGTCCATCAACCCCTGTTGAGATCCACTCAATATATCTGCTTATAATGTATGGTATGTTAGAATGATGGAATTTTATTTTTACAATTTTCGGGCAAGTCGCCGAACTTCTTAATGTGTTCTCATCCTTTTTAAAAACTCAATACTATTTTTTCTATGCAAATTCGCCAAGAAATTCTTCCACTCCTTATTTTTGTGTACGTCATTGACAGTGATGAACGGCATCTTTAGTTTTCAAAAAATTAGGCAGGGTCAAAAAATCCATCTTATTCATACCCTCGTTCTTCCTTTATCTATATCATCATCATCATCGTTTTTTTCATCTTTAAGCTCAAGCTTGCATCAACCAAAAAATGAGCCAGAGAGCACCCGTGAAAGTTTTTAAGAATTCCACTCATTTTTACAGGTGTTGTATTCCTGAATTTGAATACGGGATATGCCAAACTAAAGAAAGGCATCGACTTTTAGGCCGAGTACCTTGTTAGAACCTAGAACTCTTGTTTTATGTCTTAATGCTAGCATTTGATGTTTGATGATTTAAGCATTCTTGACGAAGAACTTACAAACCATGCATACTTATCTACCATACTGTTTATGACCATCCTATATTTTATGGGCAGCATTGAATAACATACAATGGCACGTGAATTGCACTGCATGCGGTATTATAGATATATGTACATAATGTGACTTACGATAACCTAATTGGCAAAAGAGCTTTCTAGTCAAACAAGACTGTATCCGATCCCAGATATTAAACCAAAAATGTATGAACACAATGTGATGATGACCCCAACTGAACCACTCTCATGCAAGGCGAACAATTTGACCATGTGAACCTGCAAAACATAAACACGGCTGAGAAGTTATGAATGCCCATTACATGGAAAAATGTTTCATAAATGAAAAACTATAGGGTAATACATTGATCATGAATCTTTTTCGCAATTCGCAAGAAACATTCCGCATCTTCACACATCCTCTTTACTCTCTCTGCTTCTTTCACCGCCTCAGATGCAAGATACGATTTGTTATCAGCATCAGCAATCATATATGCAACAGATATACAAGCTTCTTCCATTGCCGTATCTTTTCGTGCTGTCACCGCTGGAGTTCTAGATTCTGGCAATGCCGATGTACCTCCTTTTATAATATAACAGTTTTCGACCTATATTACACGTTTTAAGTACACAAGAGAAGATTAAATGTCCGTCTCTTATCGATGCAAAAAAAACCTAGAAGCATGGTGCAGACATATGTAGTATTTGAAGGCTTAATGTACCTTGTCAAGTTTTCCCTGTGTGACAAGCCTACATAATTTTGAGCTCAGTTGCCTCCTGAACTTTGGCGTAATCGTTTGACGTTTCTGCAAAATGAAAAAAGAAGCAAATCATTATACAAAAATTGGTCAGATTAAGCAAAATTTTATCAAAATTTATTTTTGCTGGTCGATATCAGCCAACATCTGCACATGGTAAATAATACTAACTGGTTAAATGAATGACTGTCTGCTTTAACAAATAGAATCTGTTAAGCATGCTGAGTACCCAGTACTTGGTACCAATTGTCTTATTCAGACTATAGCAGATAGCTTTAGGAAAAGGGATGAGAAGGGATATCAGGTTCTTGGACAAGAATCACTCGCCACTTAGTTCAGACTTCAGATAATATTAGTAACACAGAGTTGATCGGCTACTGATGGAATGGCATCAAGAGACCATACAATAATGATGAATTGATGGATGTAATAAATAACAATATCCACAGGAACTGACCTCAAAAAAGGCAACTATACCACTGGTGTCAAGTCCATTAGGGGCTCCCGAGATAGCTTCGAAAATCATTTCATTATACCTATCAAAGCAATACACAAGCGAATGAGACTTCTAAACACAAAAACATGTTCCATAAACAAACACCCAAAACAAAACAAAACAAAACAGAAGTAACATATAACCATCAAGCATACTTAAACGCATTTTTAGGCTCATGATTCACATCTTCCATAACAACGTCACGTGGCGTCTCCTGAGTAACTAAAGCGAGAGACTCACTACAGTGAGCACTGGCATTTGCAGAAGCTATAAGCGACTTCAGTTTTGGTACCTTCGACTTGTCCTTCATTCCATGATGTCCGTTCGAGCTAAATTTTAGGTTTCTCCACTTATCCTATAACATGCATAAATCCATATATGACACACATCACAACAGAATTACTTATTACTTAACAGTGTATAAATTTCAAAGCATAAGCCATCACGTCCAACAATTCAATCACAAAATCGAGTCTAGAAAAATCAATAAATCGTGATAGAAAAAAGACCTAAACCTAACGAAATTGTAAAACGGAAGACAACCTTGAGATCGATGTTTGTGCGTTTACTGAACACAGGAGCGAATTCAGGATCGGTGAGGATGTTCTTCCATTTACCAGGGCCGTGTTTATCAATGCCGGAGAGAAGCGCTTCTTCCTCCTCCGCCGTCCATTTAAGCTTCGGATTCCCCATAACCGTCTCCGATCTCCGGTGTCGTATTTTTCTCGATTTTGATCCTTTCTGCCTTCTTTTCCACGAGCTGAGGGGTATTTATATTGTATGCAAACGACGGCGTTTTTTGCTGGATGGAGTGAGCAATCAGATAAGGAAAGTTATTATATTCAAATTATTGAAATTTTGGAAGAAAATCAGCTCAAGAGTAATTTGGTAAATTAAAAATATTTTTGGGTTAAATATTTTTGGAAGATCAAAATGAAGGACAATTTCGTCCAAAAAATATCAGTAAAGCAAAATTCATAAATAAAAAATCTCATTTTCAAGAGAAAATTATATGTAAATTCATTGTTTTTCTAGAAACTATCCATATCTTAAAATTTAATCGAAAACCCCATTACGTTTATACCAAAGCTTTGTCTATAGACAGAATATGCCTGAAGAATAACTATTAGCGCTTTCCATCCGAAGATTGGAGCTCCAAATCAAAACTGTTTGATTTAATTACTAATTATTTTAAGGGTTAATTGCAGTAAACCACCATTATAATATGTCATTTTGCAGAAAACCACCACGATATCAAGAAATTACCAAACGAGTATATTATAATTCTGCCGTTATCAAAAAACCACCATTGACCTAACTCCGTTAGAAACTGTACAACACGCGCCACACGACGCGTGGGTATTCAACTTCAATTTAGACAATTGCAGAAAACCACCATTATAATATCTTGTTTTGCAGAAAACCACCATTTTAATAACTAAGTACGATATTATTACTCTTCCTACAAAATTATTATGTTGACGCGTGGGTATTCAACTCCGTTAGGTAACGCTAGGTAACGATGTTGAGGCTACAATTTTAGCTATCTTTGATTAGCAAGATATTATTACTCTTCCTACAAAATTACGGTTTTCATTAAACAAAACATGAGTTTAAAAGTAGTTGAATCTTCAATACATAGTTGAATCTTTTAGATCAATATAGTACAACAGTTATAGTTTAAAAGTAGTGATGTAATAAATCATATTTCATAGAAATAAAAGGAGGAAAATTATTATATTTGAATCGGACAGTCGGTAACCATTCCACATTGATAATTATAAATTCTCAAACATGAGTTTTCTTTTGCATTTTCTAGCATTATTTTCTTCATTGACATCCATCAAGATTAAATTGAAGCATCATATAGCTAGTAGACATATATAAACGAGTTAAATTGTCGTACGAGCCTCTGTTCTAGCATGAACAGTGCAATTGGTAGTACGTTGATAATCAATTATTAAAATGGTGGTTTTTCGTAAAACGGATATTATAATAGTGGTTTTTGATAATTAACAAAAATAATAAAATATTATTAAATTAATACGCCCACACGCTTTTAGCGGTTCAATTAACGGAACAGTAGGGCTGGTGGTTTTTGGTTAACAGCAGAATTATAATATACTCGTTTGGTAATTTCTTGATATCGTGGTGGTTTTCTGCAAATTGGCACATTATAATGGTGGTTTACTGCAATTACCCCTTATTTTAATATCAATAGTTAGATGAACCAAAATAAATAAAACACGACAGACAAAAACTAAAAAATTCATTTTGTAGATTTTTTAACATTTATAATCTGAAACATGCGTTTCTCAATTTAACTATCCATTAACAAATATAGAAAAAATAAAAATACCGATCAAAAATGTCTGAAGCATTTGTAGATTTGTGAATTGTGAAGTTGCATCCTTTACAAATTTAAAAAAACATAAATAAAAATAATAAAAACAAATTCAAGACGCAAACGCAATCACCAAACCATCGGCTGCGTGTGCTTCAATTTGAATTCAAAGTTCGGATTTTTACCGTAAAATTACAATCTTTGCAGATACCCTTTCATCGATATACAGCTGTGTATTCGACACGATGATTGCTTTGTTATATATATAGCCCAGGAGAGAGACGATTGATGTTTTTTTCCTCATCGATTTTTTAGGGATTTTTCGGCTGGAAGCTTATTGGGTTTTATTCCGATTCTTCTGGGTTCGTTTAATTTGTTGTTGTTTCGATTGAAGTTATACAAATACTTAGTGATTTGGTATCTGGGTTTGTAAGAAGAGGAGTTGTTGTGAGCTGATCTGGAGATTGAGCTGAGGCGGTTGTTGCTGGTGGATGAGTTGGAGAAGCTTGTAGATCGCGGGCATGGTAAAGTCAAAGCTTGGTCAATCCTTAGATTGGTGGTTTTGAATTTTGATTGGTTGGGTTGTTGTTGATTGGAGATTGGAATTCAGATTTTTGGTGAATTTGTGTGGTTTGGCTTTTGTAGAATTTGGGGCTGTGTGTTGGATTTTGTTAGAGCAAATGGTAGAATGAGTTGCTGAAACGAGATTTGCATGTTTATGAAGCTGAAGTAGTTATATGTTTTTGCAGGCGGCACCAGTTAATATTGTTGTCGGTTCTCAAGTGTGGGTGGAGGATCCAGTTGAGGCTTGGATTGATGGAGAAGTTACGCAGGTCAATGGACAAAAACTACATATTAATGCTACAAATGGAAAAAAGGTAATGGTCTCACTTGCAGCTTGCAGCTGAGCGTGGTAGTCTTCATTCTGTACTAACTTGGAACAAATTTAATAATTGTTGATAAGCTGAAGTGTGAGATTATGCTTATCTCAAGCAATGTGTTGACGTAGTACTGACTGATATTGACCTCTTAGTCTATAAATAGAGTTTACAAATGTTGTAGAAATTATAACTCTTTAGTACCAAACCTTGAAGACTTTCTATATGATATTTGTTATTGAAGAAGACTTTCTGTATCTTATCTTTTAAATTTGAAAACCTCTTCTTTTTTATGAATATGTCAAATAGTGAAATATAGTCTAATATAAATTGTCACGAACATAGTGGATTATATGTTAAACCATAAATTGTTTTTAGAACATTGTTTAAGAGTTGTTATTTTTGCTGTGTTCTAATGAGCAGGTTGTGGCTGATGTGTCAAAAGTGTATCCTAAAGATACGGAAGCTCCTGCTGCAGGCGTAGATGACATGACAAAGCTGTCTTACTTGCATGAACCAGGAGTCTTACAGAACTTGGCGACAAGATATGAGCTCAATGAGATTTATGTGCGCTTTTATCATTTCATTGTATATCAATACTAGATTTTTATGGGAATTGATCTAACTCGATCCTGTTTTGCCACATCAGACATACACTGGAAACATCTTGATAGCCGTTAACCCGTTTCAACGGCTACCTCATTTGTACGACACCCATATGATGGCACAGTATAAAGGAGCAGCTTTTGGGGAGCTAAGCCCTCATGTTTTTGCAGTTGCCGACGTTGCCTACAGGTTTATAATTATTTTGGGAAGCTTAGCCCTCGAGTTACTGCAATATTGAAATACAATCCTTTGTACAATATCAGGGCAATGATTAACGAAGGGAAGAGCAATTCAATATTGGTCAGTGGAGAAAGTGGTGCTGGTAAAACTGAGACTACAAAGATGCTTATGCGTTATCTCGCATACATGGGAGGACGACAGGCAGTGGAAGGACGAACAGTCGAACAACAAGTTTTGGAGGTACATCTTTGTAAAACGTGTTTGGTATTTCCAGTTAAACTTCCATTTGATGTTCTACTTTAATTGTATAATCATTTGTTATTGCAGTCCAATCCCGTGCTGGAAGCATTTGGAAATGCCAAAACAATCCGCAACAATAACTCAAGGTGTATAGTTGTCTTGATAATATTTTTATATTTTAGATGGTTTGACTGGGTTGCTTATACTGCTTCTTTCATTTGTCCATGATGGCATACACCGTAGTCGTTTTGGTAAGTTCGTTGAAATCCAGTTTGATAAAAATGGCAAGATATCTGGCGCCGCAGTGAGAACATATCTGCTAGAAAGATCACGTATATGTCAAGTGTCTGATCCTGAGAGAAATTACCACTGTTTCTATCATCTCTGTGCTGCGCCACGTGATGTAAGTATTGGGTTTGCTCTAAACCCTTTCTTTAATGTGTATGTGTGTCTTAACATTGTTAGCGCAGGTCGTTGAAAGATATAAGCTTGGAGATCCAAAATCTTTCCATTACTTAAATCAGTCAAAATGTTATAAGTTGGATGGGGTTGATGATGCTCAAGAATACCTTGACACAGTAAGGGCTATGGATGTAGTAGGAATAAGTGAGCAAGAACAGGTTGGTGTCTCAACAATTTAGATTTCACTTTTGGATTGTGTAATAAAGTTATGTGATACATCATCCACTGCAGGAGGCTATTTTCAGGGTTGTTGCTGCAATTCTTCATCTGGGTAATATCAATTTTGCAAAGGGTTCAGAGATAGATTCTTCTGCCATTAAGGATGAAAAGTCCCGATTTCATCTTAATATGACTGCTGAGTTACTGAGGTAACGTTCTGGATTTTAAGTTTAATCAAGCTGATGGCAACGTGTTGACTTTGACGTACTATAATCTTCTCATTCAGGTGTGATGCTCAGCATTTAGAAGATGCACTAATCAAGCGCGTGATGGTAACGCCAGAAGAAGTTATTACAAGAACACTTGACCCCGAAAATGCTATCGGTAGTCGGGATGCTTTGGCCAAAACAATTTACTGTCGTCTTTTTGATTGGTAATCTACTAATAAACAAACATTTCACCTCGCTTTTTGAAGGATTCTTTTCCTACTGGAGTTCTATCTAGATGTAATTTATTTAACTTTGTATTCAGGCTCGTAGAGAAGATCAATGTTTCTATTGGGCAGGATCCGAACTCTAAATCATTGATTGGTGTTCTTGATATCTATGGTTTCGAAAGCTTTAAGCATAATAGGTGATAATTAATCTGTCAGATACTTATTTTAAAGCATTTTTCATCCATCCTCGTTATCAGTTTATTCTCATCATTACAAATAGATGATAAACATCTTAAATTTATTTTTGCTGCCTTTCTTCGTACGTGATAGTTTTGAGCAGTTTTGCATCAATTTCACAAATGAGAAACTGCAACAGCATTTCAACCAGGTTAGCTTGAGTTATCTTTGACTGTGTTGCATTCTGCTCTTTGCGATGCAGTTAAAACTTATGTTACAATGATCATTCGCAGCATGTATTTAAGATGGAACAAGAAGAATACACTAAAGAAGAGATCAACTGGAGCTATATTGAGTTTGTTGACAACCAAGACGTTCTAGATCTAATCGAGAAGGTCTCTTTTATAAAACACATCTCTCCTTGAATTTATTTAGACTCTTACAATGCGTTTTTTAATGTCACCAATATTCACGAACAAATTATTGCCTCTATGATTTGCAGAAGCCTGGAGGGATTATCTCACTTCTGGATGAGGCTTGGTACTCAATAGATCGTGTCTCTCTTCTTACTTAGCAGTAACTAAAGAAATTGTTAATCTATCTTCTAGATGTTTTAATTTCTTCTTCTGGTTGTGTCTCCATCTCGTGCAGCATGTTTCCAAAATCAACACATGAAACATTTGCTCAGAAGTTGTATCAGACTTTCCCAAAACACAAAAGATTCATCAAACCCAAGCTTTCTCGTACTAACTTCACCATTGATCATTATGCAGGCGAGGTGCTAATATTTTCAATTATCTTAATTTGTATAGAGCTTCATTTCTTTTTCTTACGTAAAAGTATTGAATTTTGTTTTTGGATTGCTAAGGTTATGTACCAAGCTGATCTGTTTCTAGAGAAAAACAAAGATTATGTGGTGGCAGAGCATCAAGCTTTGTTGAATGCATCGACGTGTTCCTTTGTAGCAAGCTTATTCCCACCTCTACCTCAAGAGTCATCCAAGTCATCTAAATTCTCGTCCATCGGATTACGTTTTAAGGTAATACGAATTGTCAAAAATGTAAACATGCTATACATAATAGTCAGAATACTATGGAACTGGAAACTAGGTTTTCATTTTCTGTTATTTTCACAGCAACAACTCCACACTTTGATGGAGACCCTCAATGCAACTGAGCCTCACTATATCAGATGTGTGAAGCCTAATAATGTTTTGAAGCCTGGAATTTTTGAGAATAAAAATGTCATCCAGCAATTACGTTGTGGTGTAAGTATTTCACCGTATTAATATCTTTTATTCACAGTAGTCTCTTGTCAGGATTAAACATTACGAAAATATTTCTATATTCATAACCCGTAGGGTGTTCTCGAGGCGATACGAATCAGTTGTGCTGGATATCCTACTAGGCGGACATTCTATGAGTTTCTTAATCGTTTCAGCCTTCTAGCCCCTGAAGTACTAGAAGGAAAGTAAGTATTTTTTCTTAATCAAATGAGATGCTCCTGAAATAAGTGTCCTACGTTACATTTTTCACTGTTCCCCATTACCATGCTCAGCTCTGATGAGAAGGTGGCCTGTCAAATGATTCTAGATAAAATGGGATTAAAGGGATATCAGGTAACAATGAACTACTACTCCCAACTGCCTTGATCTTTAGTGCTCTTACCAATATTGGCTAGTGAGAGGCTTCTTTTTAAGCTTCGAGTTGAATATTTGGTTTTTGTGTTGGGAGACAGATAGGGAAGACAAAAGTTTTCCTCCGGGCAGGTCAGATGGCGGAATTGGATGCTAGGAGGGCAGCAGTACTTTTCTATGCAGCCAATACCATTCAACGCCTGATGCGTACGTACATTGCTCGCAAGGAGTTTCTCAGAAAGAGGCAAGCTGCCATTGACCTTCAGTCTTATTGCCGAGGTATGTTACATCTCAATTGGTTACAATTCCTAAACACGAACAATAGTTAACATGTTAACATTTTAGAGTGATATGGGACTCTACTTTCTTGCGAAAAGAGTGTTTAGTCTGACCTTTGTCTCTTGTCGATCTTTCTTGGCCAAAAACTTCTTTTCATCAGCTAAAGAACTATCTATATGTGCAGGAAAAATGGCACGTAAAGAATTTGAGAAGTTGAGGCAGGAAGCTGCCGCCAAAAGGATACAGAAAAATTTCCGCAAATACACCACAAGACAACAATATGTTAACCTACAATCTTCTGCAATCACAATACAGACGGGATTAAGGGCAATGGCTGCGCGGAATGAATTTAGGTTCCGTAAGCAAACCAAAGCTGCCATCAAAATTCAGGTGATGTTTCTGCATATACACTGAATCCTTGATGTTTGGAAATGCAAGATATAAGATAAGTAGTAATGTTATTGACTGTTTTCTCAATGTTTACATTTGTGCTGGCAGGCACATTGGCGTGGTCATTATTCATACTTGTACTACAAAAGTCTTCAGAGGGCAACACTTGCTACGCAGTGTGCTTGGAGATCACGAGTTGCTAGGAGGGAGCTCAGAAGTCTTAAAATGGTCAGAGCTCAAATTGGCTTAATTGATAAATTTACCGCAGCTGAGAAGTGTGTATAATTGTAAATTACTAATGTAATTGCCAATATTTCAGGCTGCAAGAGAAACTGGGGCACTTAAGGAGGCAAAGGACAAACTAGAGAAGCGTGTTGAAGAACTAACGTGGCGGTTGCAATTTGAGAAGCAACTAAGGGTAGCGTGTCTTCTCAGTTAGCACATTTTATGTACTGTTCTAAAAAAGTTGTCTTATTTGAATATTCTTATGAACAACAGACAAATGTAGAGGAGGCGAAGGCCCAAGAAGTGTCCAAGCTACAAGAGACAATACGTGCATTGCAGTCACAAGTTGAAGAAGCTAACGTCGTTATAGTTAAAGAACGAGAGGCGGCTCGTAAAGCTATTGAAGAAGCCCCTCCTGTTATCAAGGAGACCCCTGTAATTATTCAAGACACGGAAAAGGTTAATGAATTGACTGCAGAGGTTGAGCAACTCAAGGTAATACAGAAAAACCTTCTGGTGTATGCATTCTCAAAATCACCAATAAATAAATCTTATCTCTGCCGGAGCCTCTATGTTGCAGTAGCGTTACTTGTCATACTAAATGATTAAACCTCAACGGTAACAACAGGCAGTAAGATTTTCGTTATTTTTAACAGGCCTTGATGCTGTCAGAAGCACAGAAAACAGAAGAATACAAGCAACAGTTTGCTGTCGTTCAGGCTAAAAATGAGGAACTAACTTCGAAGCTTGAAAGCGCTGAGAAGAAGTCAGAAGAGTTGCAAGAATCACTTCAGAGGTTTGTTAATGAGTAGATCGTAAAGTGTAAATTTTTCTCCTTAAGTATCACTAAAAAGAGAGTTCCATAATCCTTACGCGTCTTTTCCATGTGATCATTATACACTTGAATTGATTTGACATATTGTTCTTCCCAAAATTGGTTAATCTGGATCCAAATCGGATGCTTATCTTGAACTGCTCCCTGTCATGTCCCAGGCTTGAAGAGAAGCTTTCTAACCTCGAGTCAGAGAACCAAGTACTTCGTCAGCAAGCCCTTTCCATGTCACCAACTAGTAGATCTGCACCTCCTCGATCTAAGACTACTATCATTCCGGTATTGTTCAAACTTGTTTCTTAACGAAAAAAGAATTACAACTGTTTTATATTTTTATATCAAAAACTCTGTCACAGAGAACACCTTCACAAGGAATTGCTGCAAATGGCGAGATAGGAAAAACACCGGTAAGTGAACATAATGACTTGAAAAAGATTTTACGTACATCTTTGTTTTGTGAGCTGAAATGCATTCCGTATCCTCCTAGACTCCTACACTTTCCTTCTCAAATGTTCAAGAACAAGAATCAGAAGAAAAGCCTCAGAAATATCTTAATGAAAAGCAGGCGGTAAGTAAATAAGTCTTATCAGGGACTGTTAATGTGTGTACCTAGGACCTACGTTAACATGGTTTCCAAATATTTGATTGGCAGGATAACCAAGATCTCCTAATTAAGTGCATCTCACAAGATTTGGGATTCACCGGTGGCAAACCAATTGCTGCAAGTTTAATATACAAGTGCTTGCTTCATTGGAGATCATTTGAAGCTGATAGGACGACTGTCTTTGACCGGATTATTCAGACTATCGCTTCTGCCGTTGAGGTATCAAATCTTAGCTTTTCATATATAATCTTTACCGGAATAGATTACCTCGAAGAATAAATTGCCTCAAATATGCAACAGATATGTGATTTTTGTTTGAGAAAAATAATGCTGCTTTATGCGTAAAATCGGCTCTTACTGCTTCATCTATATTTTCATAAGGTCCAAGATAACACTGACTCGCTGGCTTACTGGTTGTCGAATTCATCAACACTCTTGTTGCTTCTTCAACGAACACTTAAAGCTGGTGGAGCGGCAAGTTTAACCCTCAACGGCGAAGATCCACTTCTGCATCTCTGTTTGGGAGGATGTCTCAGGTATTTAAGATACTATTTGATCTGCGATTATAATATTCATTCTATATAATATTCTAACATCTTTATCTGGATGTTAGAGTGTTCGTGCATCGCCTCAAAGTCTACAATTTGTAAGCAGCAGATTGCTTGGAGGACCAGATGAATTGCGACAAGTTGAAGCGAAATATCCAGCCTTACTCTTTAAACAACAATTGACAGCCTTCTTGGAGAAAATTTATGGAACAGTTAGAGATAATCTGAAAAAAGAAATATCCCCATTACTCGGTCTCTGTATCCAGGTAAACCCATATGGACCGATCTAATGTAAGTTTAATCGCCAGAATACCTTTATATCAAGTATATTTATGGTGCAGGCTCCTAGGATTTCGCGAACCAGTTTAGTGAAAGGACGGACACAAGCTAATGCCGCAGCTCAGCAAGCTCTCATTGCTCACTGGCAAAGCATTGTGAAGATTTTGAACAATTACTTGAAGACGATGACGGCAAATTATGTGGGCAATGGGCTCTAAAAATTACTATGTTGATTTTGGTGTAATTGTGTCTATTCTGATCAAGTAACTGTGGCTTCTTTTCAGGTTCCTTCATTTTTGGTTCGGAAGGTGTTCTCTCAGATATTTTCATTCATAAATGTTCAGCTCTTCAATAGGTGGACTTGGCTCTCGAACTTTAAAGAACCAACTAGCCATTGTATTTTTTCATGTATAACATTCTTATAATCATTTTTCAGCCTTCTTCTGCGGCGAGAATGCTGTTCATTCAGTAATGGTGAATACGTGAAGGCCGGATTGGCCGAGTTGGAGCAATGGTGCCGCGATGCAACGGAGGAGGTAAGTACAATCTGTCATTGTCTGCTGGTAGATTAACTTTGTTGTGTCCCTTTATGATTCACCTGAAATCACATTTTGTGTTTTCTGGAAAGCACAGTATGCCGGATCTGCTTGGGATGAACTGAGACATATTAGACAAGCAGTTGGCTTCCTGGTATGACTGTTAGTTTTTAAACTGAGTTTGAATTTAGTCGTTTGTGGAAATCTATCTTATAGGATAAAATGATGCCCTTTCCTTCTATCATCTACCAGGTGATCCATCAAAAACCTAAAAAGAGCTTGATAGAAATAACCACTGAACTTTGTCCGGTGAGCGAGCGACTCTCAAAAGTTTTAATCTCTTATTGACCACGTATGATAACTTAAATATTTGAAAATAATCGAGCTTCATTTTCACCTTCTTGCATTTTGATTCCTCAGGTGCTTAGCATACAACAGCTATATCGTATCAGCACAATGTACTGGGACGACAAATATGGCACTCATAGTGTGTCAACTGAAGTAAGCATTGGAACTGAAATAGAAAGGCTTAAAAGCATTTGAAAACTACATATAACTTGCTTCCTTTTCAAAAAGTTTTCCAATCAGCCAGCTTTATGTCACTAAGAATGATGTATAATATGATTTGTGAAATTTTCTGTAAACCTCAGGTTATTGCTAAGATGCGGGCTATGATGACTGAGGATTCCAACAATGCCCTCACAAGTTCTTTCCTACTGGATGACGACTCAAGGTAGTACTTACCACACCCTATATACCCAATAAGTGTTCAGAAATCATTCGTTTATATTAGAAATTAAGGTTCTCACTGACTACCAATTTTAACTTTTCAGCATCCCGTTCTCAGTGGACGATATATCCAAATCCACTGAGAAAATAGAGGTGGCCAACATCGAACCACCTCCATTAATACGAGAAAATTCTGGCTTCACATTCTTGCTGCAGCAATGACCAATCTCAGTCTATTATGCCAAATTATTACTTGTATACAGTCTTAATTAGTGTTTTGGGTGTGTGTGCGCGTATCGGTGGTTCCCGGTTTTTGTAACTGCAGCCATTGTATTAGTTATTTTGGCCAGTTAAGATATCACTTGCCATGTGTGGGCTGTTTGTAGAATTCATTTGTTTGTTCACTATTTGTGGTACATATGTATTCAAGTAGCTCTTTGTGACACTTCCAAGTTCCAAATCACATTCAAACATGTTCAGGTCATGTCGGTTCAACTCGGTTAAAGTGGGTTAAACAATTCAAGTCGTTTAATTGAGATTGTGAGTTAAGAAACCTTATCAAACTATATTTAGAATTATCACTTTTATTCCCACTGAAGAAATATTTACATGAAGTTCGGAAACCTGAAGGAAGAATATTGTATTATTAATTGTTCATGAAAGAAAAAATAAACACTAAAAAAATTCGAACATAATGATAAAAGCCGAAAATCCCTTAAGAGGACCCTGGCGAGCTTGGTGACTCTTTATTTCAGAAATGGGTTAGTTGATGCTGGTGTAGCATTTGAGAGCCAGAGGCGGCAGATTGAGAGACTAGCTGTTCTGAACTGGGAGAAGGTCGCATCAGGTGATGATTTGAGTTATGTTGTCCATCCATTCCATGCATTGGCGTCGGTGCACCTGCATCTTTCATGTTGTTGGTGTTTCCTTTGGGCTGTGATGACTCCATTAGTGTCCGTATCTGGTAGAAAAATAGTTTGTCAGGGTTTATATGAGTTGCATGAATGTTTTGATTCAGTGGAAACCGTACCATGTCAAGGCGCTTCTTGTGTAATTCATTTGACGACTGCAATACATAAATAAAGATGAGAAAACTGTGGTGTTGAAATATGGACAGAGCGAAAAATATATTTAATAGCAAAACTGAAGGAATTTCTGCAGAGCAGAAGCAGAACTTAAATAGCTGCAACATCGTCTATGTAGTATTCACATTTCAAAGTACCAGAGGTTCAAAAAACTCAACCCGCTAAACTCAGTTCTGTAATTAAATTAGTAAAGAACGGATGAAACTTACAGATTTACTTGGATTTTTCTGCCCTTCACTGGAATATCCTGGAATTTTTAAATTCCAATTCTTCTCTGCACCCATTAAAGAAAGAAAACGAAGCTTTTCGTAAGTTAACAGTTAAATAGTAACAGTAATGATAATGCATTCATAAAGTGGCACAGAACTTGTATCCACAATTTGCTCAAATTAGATCATTGTATAGTAGAAGAGATATCCATATATACGAGGAATATTCCACAAGTTCAGTCACATAGATAAGATCTTGGACATACCAAGGTGTAACAACAAATCCTTAGCCTCCAAAGTTGATGAGTTGCGGTGCTTTGCCAAGGTGGTTGCAAATGCCGTGACCTGATAGGAGGTACAACCATTTATCAGTGATTAAATTTCAAGCTGCAATATTTAAGTCATGAAAAAAATCTCCAAGAATGAAGGTTTATTTAGTCTCAACTCTCAATAAATTTAACAAAAACAAGAGTGTTAGTTTTGGGAGCGCAAGGGGATTTTTTGCATTATGTGCCCATTAGGATGTTAAGTTGTGCATTCAATTATTGAATTTTGATAGTTCATCTTTTCAGCAACAAAATTAAAACAAAGAGTAGTCAAATTTACCGATTCAATGAAATTGTCACCAAGCTCCAACAGAAGATCTTCAACCTCAGGATCCAACTTTGCATGTGAATCAACCTATATAAGCAAATGGTAAAATGATGAAAAGCCAGAAAATAACAGATAAAAAAGGGCTGTAGGATTCACTCAAATTGTTTAAAAGTAAACTCAGGGGAGCAGATAAACTGACATGACCACCAAACTAAAAATGATATATATTTCAATAAATGTAGTATGTGGTTTTCACACATTCAACATTATGCTATGACCCCAGTATCTTGAGTAAAAAAGAAGAATCTGAATCAAGGCCTGAAGCAGTCTGTTAAATTTTATGCTATCAGCAATAACAGTGGCAATGCGATTTATCTGGACAGAATACGATATCATTATCCTGTCCCAAATACTAGCAAATGAATCTGCAATTAGAGTTAACATTCTATATCTTTCTAACACGTTATTAGCTGCCATATTCCACAAGCATAAAACATGTTTAGATTACATGACGAACCAAATACACAAAACAAACCCTTTCTGAGTGTCCAAACCAAGCTGTTGACCATTTTGACTAAGAAAAAAAGGTGTACGGGAACAGACCTGTGAAACCAGATCTTGTATTTTTCTCTTTCCAATAAGCTGATTGGTCGCTTCTGTTCCTTGGCTTGAACTTCCTCCAGGCGTTGTTGCGCCAGATGCATCTGGCTGTGAGCCTGTCAAACTAAACGTTTTCTGACCGTTGGGCCCTACCATTCGAGGAGATTGCTGCTCGTGGCTAGCAGACCCTTGTTGCACACGCTGTTGGTGGTGTTGATGCTGCTGAGGTGTTGCTGATTGATTTTGGACTAGTTGACTCGACTGTTGCTGATTCAGAGCCAATTGATTTTGATTCATCTGCGCAGAAGACGCCATTTGCTGCTGCGAGTGAAGCTGCTGCTGCTGTTGGACACGGTAAGAGGGCGAGGGAAGTGTATTCATTCCAGGCATTTGCCTCAACCACTGTTGTTGCTGTTGTGTCAGCGAATTTTGCATCATCGTTGGTTGTCCATTCTGTGCCAACCCAGACATCTGTGGATTCATAAATGCCAGCGATGATGTCCGTGTAAGGTTGTGGGCCTGAATCGATTAGTATATATCCTTATCATAATCATATACCATAAAAATGTCCTCCAGAATAAGTAAAAAACTCAGAAAAAAAGTAAGCTATAATACGCATATCCTCCTAAAGAAGGATTTCGTAATAAAATAACGCAAAAACAATCAGCACATACAGTCTTTTAAGGCACGAATCAAGTTGGAGAATCCAAACCAAATCCCGCTGACTAAACAAAAGCAATCCCCGCACTAAAATAAAAAGTCAGTAAAATGTACAAAGTCAATCCTTTTATCCACTTACAGTTCAGTAAAATGTACAATACCAATTTACCAACTATGGCACTATATTTCTTAAAGGTAAAGTTGATGTATCTAACTATGTTTCTTAAAGGACCATCAAAAATAATATTATGTAAGACGAAAAATAGCATACCAAATGAACATGAAAAGAAGAGGAATTGATACATAAATAACACGAGACTTGCAATGATTCATAGCATAAACAGAATCTAACAAAGATATTCACACCTGAGAGTTCAAAGGATTTTGCTGCAGCCTCATTTGCCCCTGATTCATACGTTGTTGTGCAAAGTTAAGTGCCCCATTATCTCTCATTTGTGGAGGTATATTAAGTGACCCTGTCATCCCTCCTGACTGCATTCCTTGCAACAATTGTCCAGACATATTACTTGTGTGATACTGTGCTCCTTGTGCCAATCCTGCCTTCTGCCTTGGCTGCACCCATGAAATCAATAAAACCAGATCTTAGTCATCTCTTACTATATACTACTCAAACACACAAAATTTGTAAATGAGGAATTTAACACGCAATAAATATATTGCAATCATAGCACGCGGTTTAACAATCAGCTCCATACCACCTTATTAATCTTAAGATAACTTTTAAGGATGGATGAAACACAGTAGGAGAAAATAGTTTTATGCTAGATACTACAGTTATGTACTTTCTAGATAACCCCAAATAGGATTCCATTTTACCACAACTTTCCCCAAAATTTCTTTCTCAAAGTTCAAGATCCAATTGTTGAGTTAGAGTATGTGTACGGAGTACTTTCTAAAAACCAGACCAACAACCTTCTGAACATTAGTTTGCACAGTTCACTAAAACCAATCCACCAATCAAAATTTATCATATCTAAATCTGTTAAACCACATGATATTCAGAACCGCAGTAAATCACTCATATCAGTCACAATAAGTATGAAAAAAAGATTTATCAGACAATAACCAAATTAAACCATCATAATGCATTAGAAATCAAAATCAAAACTTACCGAAACTAACATCTGCGATTGCATATTAAACTGATTCTGTAACAACTGCCCATTCTGCCCCATCAATCCACCCCTCCCCATATTCCCAGCAGCACCAACACTCATCTGCTGCTGCTGATGTTGCTGCTGCTGCTGATATTGCCTCTGCAACTGCAATTGATGTTGCTGAGACATCCCCGACCCACCACCAAAATTCGACTGCCCAAACATCCCACCACCAACACCAACACCCTGCTGTACTCCTCCCATCCCAAACTGCCCTCCTCCCTGTCCCTGCGCCTGCACTTGATTTAACCTCGACATCACCAAATTCTGTTGCTGCTGCACCTGCTGTTGCATCAACAACTTCTGCTGTGAAATATCCAACGAAGACGAGTGAGACTGCATTGCTGGCTGCGCTTGATTACCCGAATTCGAAGTTAGGGTTTGCGGGATCGGGTCCGCTGCCGGTGATTGAATTTGCTTCTGCGTAGAAATTGAATTCTCCGCCATGTGGAATTGAATTAAGGCTTACTCCAATTCAATCCCAATCAGTCCGAAATTCGATTGATTGAGTTCCGATTCCTTCCGGTCCGAGTGATTCGACGACGACGGAATCTTCTGCCGTAGAGAGATTAAGTTAGTAAGAGAAAGCTCAAATATAAAGTTAAAAATCGACAAATTCAAAATTCGATAACAAAATTAGTTTAAATTTTGATTAAAATTACAAAACAAGTAATTATAATTAAATTTTATCAAAAGTTATATTTCTGTGGGATGGTAAAGATATTATTGATTTCTATTCATTCAACTGATAAAATTTAAAATAAAAAAAGTAACTTTGATATAAACAGTTAATAATTAAATAGACGGTTCAAAATATATCCTTCTATCTTATGATAAATTAGGATGTTAATAATATATTTGTGATGCAAGAAAATTTTGAGAAATCGTTAAGGGAAAGTCGAGGAGGGATTCGTATCAAGTTATTTGCTGCGAATAGTTTTGGTAATTGATTCAAAAAAATGACAAATATAAGTTAATTACTATGTAGTTTTATATTAAAAATGTCAAAATGGTGTCATTTATTAATAACAGCACATACCGACTTCATCGAAAAGATCATTTATGTTTTTATAAATAGTGTGATTAATTATATTCACTTTTGAGATTGAAAATAACGATCGAATCTAATGACCTCAATAACCATTATAACTCATGATCAAATTTATTCTCAATCGATACAAATTTTATCCATGGTTTTATTAATAAATTATGTAAATCCTCATCTCAATTATATATTTTTAACTATCATTATAATCAATATTTGTAAGAAAGAAATGCATGATTTCAAACGTTGGCGATTGATATTAAAATTGAATTTTACAGTTAAATTAAAAAAACATGGACTGTTGAAATTGATGGCATTTTTTTATTTGAATTTCATCCATTGAATAATAAATAACAACAATCATTTCTCATCATCTTTCAAATATTTTTCTATCATCCTTGACTTTCCGTGTCTAACTCTAATGATTCATTATTTTCTAATTAATTAGGAAAAATTGTAAAAACAAAATTGTTAATTTGCATCCTACATTGATTTTTTCTAAATATTAATTTGGTGGATATTTCAAAAAAAAAATAGAAAGAAATTTAATAATAAGGTGAAAAAAAGTGAAAATAAGAGTAAAAGTGAAGTGTGGAAAGTCTGGTCATGATTTCCAACAGTTGATTCCCCCGCGAATGCCAAATCCCATCCGTCGCCGTCGACCTCCTTCTCCGATTCACGCTGGTTGAGTTAGTGCTCTTACTCCGGACTTGATTCTGGTGAGTGAGTTTTTGACGAATTTGTAGTGGATTGGATTGAATTGGATCGAAGTGTTTAGGTTTGTTGATTTGACTGGATCCGGTTGATTTGACGTTGGTGGAAGTTGTGGAGACGGTTGAGGTTATTGGAGTGAATTTTAGTTGAATTGGTGGAATTAGGGTTTGACTGCTGCTGATGGTGTTGTGGATGTGGTGATAAAGGTGTATTTAGGGAAAGGTTTTAACTTTTTATTGATTTGAAGTGTTTGAGCAGCAGCTGCAGCTTCTGGTTTGATTTGGATTGGTTGTAGAGAATTGGTGTAGATGGAGGTGATGATTTGTAGAATTGGGATTCTGATGTTAGGTTTTAGTTTCGGCTTATTTGCTTCTTTTGTTCAAGTTCCAGTATTTGCGCAACGAGAGTTTCCTCCCCAGTCTCTCTCTCCTCCGCGGCCGCCAACACCACTGGTTGAATCCCCACCCCCTCCATTATTATCTCCACCGCCGCCGCTGGTTGAGTCCCTTCCTCCGATAGTTCCTCCACATCCTACAGCACGGGATTTATCCCCACCTCCTCATACCCAAATATGGAGTTCACCTCCTCCGTCCAAAATGCAAAGACATTATCCACCACCTAAGAGGACAAAGTTTAGGGGGGAAGAGCGTGAGTTGAATTATAAGGAAAAGGTTGGGCTGCTGTTTATTGCTATTGCTGTAACGCTGCAGTTGTTTGTTGCGGGGATTTTGATTTTCCTGAGAAGACAATTGATTAAAGTCAAAGACAGATACGAAAATGTCGAGTGAGATCTTCTTTTTCTTTTTGTTTCCTTTAATTGGTGGGTTCTTGAGGAACACTGTTACAGGGATTAAAACAGTTTATGAATTTGTTATTTGGTTTTATTAGTCATTTTTATAGTATTTGCTTATCAGATACGGTCGTTGGCCAGATGATGTTACTGGTGGATTCTATGAGTACAGAGCTAGAGTAGTAAATGCTCACGATGTAAGTGTACAAGAACTTGTACGAGATTCTAGTATATTCATTCTCGTTGCACCATCTTTAAATAAGAGAGATTGTGGTGTGAATGATGTGCATTTGAACAGTACTGCGTCCAATTGATATGATCTAATGTAATGTGTTATTCTAGTGCATGAAATGTAATACATGAGAGCAATCTGCAAATGTTGCACCATGGCAAATGGCTTAACTATTTTCATGCTGGCTGTGAAATGATTTCTTTAACAACTTCATACAAGCTATGAATGTGTGCACATAAATAAATTGCATATACATGACATAAAGTAGTTAGGTTGTATGCTGGTTTTTGTGAGAGCAAGATACTATAGCACAGTATACCAGCTTCTATCCGAGCCTGGTCATCCGTATCTTCCAAACTTGTCAGTAACTGATGTCCCATGGGGTTGTTCTATACTAGTATAATCTTCCATTTATGTGCTGAAGTAGAGGCACAAGGTAGTGAAAATTAAATATCCTTCAGCCCGACTTGACATTGCATAGAAATTACCTATCAACATATTATCATTTTCTGTCAAGCTCCTAAAGCAACTTCTCTATTTGTCGTCTGTAAACTGGCATTATGTGATCCTTTATCATTGCTCGTGACAGCCTTAACTTACCGTATAAAGACCTGTGTGTTAGAAAAATCCCAACTGTATGCTCCGATAACTGGTCACTGTCTGATTCATCAGAATTAGATGATTCATCGGCTGCTTCATTCTCTTCATCAGTTTTAAGATCTACTATGTGCATGATTTTCCCAGGCGGAAAAAATCGGTGCACCTCCTTTGGCTCCGGAGTTGGATCTTGTGGCTGGATTTCACCAACTTCTGCCATAGCAGCTGCCTCCTCTTCACGTATTTCCTCTTCCAATTCAGTATCCACAACTTCTGATCCATGCTCAAGTTCCTTCTCAAGCTGCTGCCACAATTCAAATTCAGTGACGACGGCGTTTTTATATTGTAAGCAAACGACGGCGTTCTTTGATTGCTGGAGTGAGCAATCAGATAAGGAAACTTATTATATTTAAACTTATTGAAATTTTGGAAGAAAATCAGCTCGAGAGTAATTTGGTATATTATAAATAATTTTGGGTTAAATAATTTTGGAAGATCAAAATGAAGGACAATTTCGTCCAAAAAATATCAGTAAAGCAAAATTCATAAATAAAAATCTCATTTTCAAGAGAAATTTATGAAAATTATCTGTAAATTCATTGTTTTGCCAGAAACTATTCATATCTTAAAATTTAATCGAAAACCTCATTACGTTTATACCAAAGCTTTGTCTATAGACAGAATATGCCTGAAGAATAACTGTTAGCGCATTCCATCCGAAGATTATAACTCAAAATAACTCCAAATCAAACCGTTCGATTTAATTACAAATTATTTTAATATCAATAGTTTGATGAAACAAAATAAATAAAACATGACAAACAAAAACTAAAAAAAATTCATTTTGTAGATTTTTTAACATTTATAATCTGAAACATGCGTTTCTCAATTTCACTATCCATTAACAAATATAGAAAAATAAAAATACCGATAAAAAAATGTCTGAAGCATTTGTAGATTTGTGAAGTTGCATCCTTTTACAAAAAAATATTAATAAAAATAATAAAAACAAATTCAAGACATCCATCGGCTGCGTGTGCTTCAATTTGAATTCAAAGTTCGGATTTTTACCGTAAAATTTCAATCTTTGCTGATACCCTTTCATCGATATACAGCTGTGTATTCGACACGATGATTGCTTTGTTATATATAGCCCAGGAGAGAGACGATTGATGTTTTTTTCCTCATCGATTTTTTAGGGATTTTTCGGCTGGAAGCTTATTGGGTTTTATTCCGATTCTTCTGGGTTCGTTTAATTTGTTGTTGTTTCGATTGAAGTTATACAAATACTTAGTGATTTGGTATCTGGGTTTGTAAGAAGAGGAGTTGTTGTGAGCTGATCTGGAGATTGAGCTGAGGCTGTTATTGCTGTGGATGAGTTGGACAAGCTTCTAGATCGCGGGCCTGGTAAAGTCAAAGCTTGGTCAATCCTTAGATTGGTGGTTTTGAATTTTGATTGGTTGGGTTGTTGTTGATTGGAGACTGAATTCAGATTTTTGGTGAATTTGTGTAGATTGGATTTTGTTGTATTTGGAGTTGTGTGTTGGATTTTGTTTGAGCAAATGGTAGAATGACTTGCTGAAATGAGATTTGCATGTGTATGAAGCTGAAGTATTTATATGTTTTTGCAGGCGGCAGCGGTTAATATTGTTGTCGGTTCTCAAGTGTGGGTGGAGGATCCAGTTGAGGCTTGGATTGATGGAGAAGTTGTCGCGAATCCAATCTTGGTCGCCGGAAGCGTCGCCTGAGTTCACCGGAAAGCGTTACGGAGCAGAGTTAGGGCGCGATTGATAGGGAAATTTCAATTGTATTCAATGTGTGAAAAACGTGTTACATGAGAGTTTTTATACTAAGCTATATTTACAATGAAGTCCCTAACAAAGTAAAACTTACATCACCTAAATTAAATTACACAGACTGACAAATGAATCCAACACCCCCCTCAAGCTGGGCGGTGCAGGAAGTTTGAAACGCCAAGCTTGCCGGATAGAAAACCAATGCGATCCGCAGGTAAGGCCTTTGTCAATAAATCTGCTGGTTGATCCAATGACGAAACGTGAAGAGGAGCAACAAACTCATCAAGAACAAGTTGCCTCACAAAGTGACAATCCATTTCAATATGTTTCGTTCGCTCGTGAAAAACAGGATTCTTTGAGATGTGTAACGCTGCCTGATTGTCACAGAATAGTGACACTGGAGTGCATACAGAAACATTCAGATCACGTAGTAGGCCAACCAGCCATATCAACTCAGAACAAGTCACAGCCATTGCACGATATTCCGACTCCGCTGAAGAACGCGACACAACAGGCTGCTTTTTAGTCTTCCAAGAAACTACAGCTGAGCCAAGTAATACACAATACCCTGTAATTGACCTGCGTGTAACAGGGCAAGCCCCCCAATCTGCATCACAAAATGCAGTCAACTTCAAACAATTCTGAGATGAAAAGAAGATTCCCTGAGCAGGGGCTGACTTAATATACCGCAACACACGCCTTGCTGCCTGCATATGATCATCAGTGGGGTTCTGCATGAATTGGCTCAAAATGTGTACAGGATACGCCAGGTCAGGCCTAGTAATCGTCAGGTAAATCAGTTTCCCAATTAACCGACGATAAATCATGGGATCAGCCAACAAGGTAGCCTCGGACTTGCCTAGCATGTGTTTAGTATCCATGGGAGAACTAGCTGGTTTGCATTCTAACATATCCTGGTCAGCAAGCAAATCCAACGCATATTTACGTTGATTCAAAAAAATACCAGAACTGTTCCTTGTCACCTCCAACCCCAGAAAAAATCTCAAGAATCCAAGATCTTTTACCTGTCAACACCTGATCAACACTATATCGTCCACATACTGTTGATAAATGCCTTCACCTGATCAATCAAACCAACAGATGTACCTGTCAACACTATATCGTCCACATACACCAGCAAGATTATCTTTTCACCCTCTTTATGCAAAGTAAACAGACTGTAGTCATGAAAACTCTGCACAAATCCAAATTCAACCAACGCTGCACTCAGTTTAGCAAACCACTGTCGAGAGGCTTGCTTGAGGCCATACAAGCTTTTTAATAACCTGCAAACTTGACCCTTCTTCTTAGCAGCATCATAAAATCCAGATGGCAGCCTCATATACACTTCCTCAGTCAATGTTCCATGAAGAAATGCGTTGTTAACGTCCATCTGAAACAGCGGCCATTTATTAACGCTGGCAACAGCAAGTAAACAACGCACTGTTGTGATCTTGGCAACTGGTGCAAACGTATCATGATAGTCCAACCCTTCAACCTGCGTGAACCCTTTTGCAACCAAACGTGCCTTAAATCTCTTTCAACACTTCCATCTGAATTTAATTTGATCTTGTAGATCCATTTGCAATCAACCACAGTCTTGCCAACAGGTAAATCAGAAATGACCCACGTATTGTTGTCCTCAAGTGCACTGATTTCCTGTTTCATTGCAGTAATCCATCTAGGATCCTTACATGCTTGTGTGTAACTTCGTGGTTCTTTAATTTAATGGCATCAACTTGACCAACAAACTGCTGAAAACTAGCAGTAAATTTGTCATATGTCAAAACTCGTTTCAGAGAATGCGGAGAAGTTTTGGCATTACCACAAATGTAATCTTTGTGCCAAATCGGGGGGTTTACTACTCTTCTACTTCGACGCAGAACAGGAGACATATTCTCAGAAGTATTTTCCAAAATTGTTCCTGTGGTGTGACCTGATGGTTCTTGCACTTGATCAGTACTATGACTGTCACAGAGATGCCTGCTACTTGCTGTTTCAACAGTCTCAGTATTCTGGTCACTGAACATTTGATCATGCACAACAGGCAGCTGCATCTGAACTCTTTCATCAACTACAGGTTCCTTGACAAGAAATTTCTGAGTTTCCTCAAATGGAAAAACTTCCTCATAGAAGATCACATCCCTGCTAACAAAAACTCGGTTTGTCTCAATGGAATAAATCTTGTATCCTTTTTGCGTAGGTAGATAACCTAGAAATATACATTTCTCCGCACGGGGATCAAACTTGTCTCTGCCAACCTTCTGTGTACTCACATAACACAAACATCCGAAAACACGCAAATGATTCAAAGCCGGCTTACTACCAAACATCACCTCGTATGGAGTAGCACCCTGCAGAATCTGAGAAGGAGTTCTGTTAATGAGATACGTAGCAGTTAAAACACAGTCACCCCAAAAAATCTTAGGCACATTCGATTTGAATCTTAAGGCTCTTGCAACATTTAATAAATGTCTATGTTTCCTTTCCACCACGCCGTTTTGCTCAGGTGTATAAACACAGCTAGTTTGATGAACACAACCCTGTTTCTTCAGGAAACTGCTCAACTCAGAATTGATAAACTCTCCACCATTATCTGATCTCATCACCTGAATATCTTTCTGAAATTGAGTTTTCACCAAAGCAAAAAAATGTATCAATAACAATGTAACTTCTGACTTATTCTTCATCAGATATGTCCAAGTGCACCTACTGAAATCATCCACAATAGTCAGAAAATATTGACAACCTGACATAGTTTTGACTGCAAATGGCCCCCAAACATCACAATGTATCAACTCAAAAATTCTTTTAGAATTATGATTTCTCAAACCAAATTTCAGTTTTGACTGTTTTGCCAAATGACAAACACAACACTGTAATTCACAGTCTCTTCTCAGAATGTCCTCTGGCAACAACTGATACATGATTCTTAATGGTACATGACCAAGCCTGCCATGCCATGTTTCAACACTCACTGACTTATTTTGTACTAAACTACATCTAACTTCAGCTATATTCAGGTGGATTACTGATTGACTGAGAAACAGACTGAGGTTGTTTGCTAGGATTTCCTTGTCTCTGAACATACAGAGCAGATGCTTCATCACAGGGAGCCTTTGTGACTGCAAGCTGAGTTTCATCCTGAGCAACCATGTCAAATACTGTATCCATATCCGGAATACATCTCATAGCCAGAATATTTGTTCTAATTTGCGAATGACATTCATTCAGTCCCATCAAGAATTGAATCACTTTGTCCTCATCTCTGTCCTCTTCAATGATACGACATTTTCGACAATTAGAACTTTCCTCACAGCCTACAAGCTTACTCCTCCTGATTGCCTCAAGCTCTTCCCACAGCCTTCCTAATTTTTCGAAATAATCTGCCACTTCTAAATCTCCCTGTTTCAAGCTACTGACACTTCTGCCAATTGCAAACTTCCTAGCAACATTCGTTCCCGCAAATCTGGTATGTAAAGCTTTCCATGCTACAACTACATCTTTAGCATGTAAAATCACTCCCTTAACATTCTTTGAAACTGAAGCAATTATCCAGGACATCACAATGTCATTACATCTTTGCCATCGATCAGCCAAATCTGGATCACTAGGTCTAGGATACTTTCCATTCACAAATCCTAACTTAGATCTCGCAGATAACGCAATCTCCATCGACTTCCTCCAATCCACGAAATTCTTTCTTCCAACCAAGATTTCACTAACAATCGGACCAGCAGTAATCTCACTACTATTCACAAAATACGAATCTACAACCACACCAAAACTCTGGCTCGATGTACCAGAGATCGGCGAAAACACCGACGGATCTACGCCAGCCATCGGACACTACCAATCGAATCGAATCAAGAAAGAAACGAAATCAAAGAAACACAAATCAACGTACCAGTCCTCGCTCCCGCTCTGATACCATGTCGCGAATCCAATCTTGGTCGCCGGAAGCGTCGCCTGAGTTCACCGGAAAGCGCTGCGGAGCAGAGTTAGGGCGCGATTGATAGGGAAATTTCAATTGTATTCAATGTGTGAAAAACGTGTTACATGAGAGTTTTTATACTAAGCTATATTTACAATGAAGTCCCTAACAAAGTAAAAGTTACATCACCTAAATTAAATTACACAGACTGACAAATGAATCCAACAGAAGTTACGCAGGTCAATGGACAAAAACTTCTTATTAATGCTACAAATGGAAAAAAGGTAATGGTCTCACTTGCAGCTGAGCTTGGTAGTATTCAGTACTAACTTGGAGCAAATTTATTAATTGTTGATAAGCTGAAGTTTGAGATTCTGCTTATCTCAAGCAACGTGTTGACGTAGCTCTGACTGATTTTGACTCCTTATTGTGTCTGTAAATAGAGTTTGCATATGTTTTAGATATTAAATTTCTTTAGTACCATCTATGATTTTTTTATGAAGAAGACTTTCTGTAGCTTATTTTTTAAATTTGAAAACTTCATTTTTTGAATATGTCAAATAGTGAAATATAGTCTAATATAAATTGTCACGAACATAGTGGATTATATGTTAAGCCATAAATTGTTTTAGAACATTGTTTAAGAGTTGTCATTTTTGCTGTGGCTGATGTCTCAAAAGTGTATCCTAAAGATACGGAAGCTCCTGCTGCAGGAGTAGATGACATGACAAAGCTGTCTTACTTGCATGAACCAGGAGTCTTACAGAACTTGGCGACAAGATATGAGCTCAGTGAGATTTATGTGGGCTTTTATCATTTTGTTTTTATGCACAGTGAACTTTTTTTATCTTGCATTGTATAATAATACTATATTTTTTGGGAATTGATCTTACTCGATTCTGTTTTGCCACATCAGACATACACTGGAAACATCTTGATAGCCGTTAACCCGTTTCAACGGCTACCTCATTTGTACGACACCCATATGATGGCACAGTATAAAGGAGCAGCTTTTGGGGAGCTAAGCCCTCATGTTTTTGCAGTTTCCGATGTTGCCTACAGGTTTATAATTATTTTGGGAAGCATAGCCCTCGAGTTATTGCAAAATTGTCATCTAATCCTTTGTACAATATCAGGGCAATGATTAATGAAGGAAAGAGCAATTAAATATTGGTCAGTGGAGAAAGTGGTGCTGGAAGGACGAACAGTCGAACAACAAGTTTTGGAGGTACACCTTTGTAAAACGTGTTTGGTATTTCCAGTTAAACTTCCATTTGATGTTCTACTTTAATTGCATAATCATTTGTGATTGCAGTCCAATCCCGTGCTGGAAGCATTTGGAAATGCCAAAACAATCCGCAACAATAACTCAAGGTGTATAGTTGTCTTCATGATTTTTTATATTCTAGATGGTTTGACTGGGTTGCTTATACTGCTTCTTTCATT
The DNA here is from genome assembly GCA_006409495.1 of Sedum album. Classification (NCBI taxonomy): domain Eukaryota; kingdom Viridiplantae; phylum Streptophyta; class Magnoliopsida; order Saxifragales; family Crassulaceae; genus Sedum; species Sedum album. Next base: position 54,413 of record QZGG01000646.1, on the reverse strand, counting down.
TGTCCATGATGGAATACACTGTAGTCGTTTCGGTAAGTTCGTTGAAATCCAGTTTGATAAAAATGGCAAAATATCTGGCGCCGCAGTGAGAACATATCTGCTAGAAAGATCACGTATATGTCAAGTGTCTGATCCTGAGAGAAATTACCACTGTTTCTATCATCTCTGTGCTGCGCCACGTGATGTGAGTATTGGGTCTGCTCTAAACCCTTTATCTTTAATGTGTATGTGTGCCTAAACATTGTTAGCGCAGGTCGTTGAAAGATATAAGCTTGGAGATCCAAAATCTTTCCATTACTTAAATCAATCAAAATGTTTTAAGTTGGATGGGGTCGATGATGCTCAAGAATACCTTGACACAGTAAGGGCTATGGATGTAGTTGGAATAAGTGAGCAAGAACAGGTTGGTGTCTCAACAATTTAGATTTCACTTTGGGATTGTGTAATAAAATTAGGTGATATATCATCCGCTGCAGGAAGCTATTTTCAGGGTTGTTGCTGCAATTCTTAATCTGGGTAATGTCAATTTCGCAAAGGGATCAGAGATATATTCTTCTGCCATTAAGGATGAAAAGTCCCGATTCCATCTTAATATGACTGCTGAGTTACTGAGGTAATGTTCTGGATTTTAAGTTTAATCAAGCTGATGGCAACTCCGGTGGTGTCATCTCGACGTTTTCTACCTGGTATCAGTTTAGGTAACGATTCTGATCCATCTCAGTTCCATTTCCGATCGCATTTCTTGTGTAGATTTGTTTGATTGTTGATTTCCAATGGCTGAGATTCCGACTGATTCTGGTCGTCGTTCTGATCGCGCTGATGATCCGCTTCATGTAAGCAACACTGAGAATGTCACTTTGTCGCTGGTTAGTGAGCCTCTAACTGGCATTGGCAATTTTGTGACCTGGAAGAAATCAATGGAGATGGCGTTGGGCTTTAAACTGAAATTAGGGTTTGTCCGAGGTGATTTTCCAAAACCATCAGACCCTTACGAGCTTGCTCGTTGGGAAAGATGCAATGTGGCGATTCATACCTAGATCTTAAACTCAGTTTCAAAAGATATTGGCTCTTCCATCATCCATTCAAAAGACTGCATGCAGGCATGGCAGGTCTTGCAGAGCAGATTTGGTGGCTCTATTCGACCAAGACTGTATTCTTTGAGGAAAGAAATCAGTTCTTTGGCTCAAGGTGATCTAAGTGTGGCTGAGTACCATGGAAGGTTATTGCATCTCTGGGCAGAACAAGAAGCCTTGCAAGAAAATGAATGTTGTGATCTAGGATTGAACTGTAAAGCAACCAGATGCGTGGAGAAAAGGCTTGCTGAGTACAATATCATGCAATTTCTGATGGGTTTGAATGATACTCATTCCCAAATTCGAACTCAGATTTTGGCAATGAAACCTATGCCTAGTATTGATGAGGTCTTAATATGGTTCTTGAAGATGAATCAGAAAAAGGAATTTCAAAACCTACAAATAATGAGGTATCAGCATTATACTCTCAGGCAGGGAAAGTTCCTAAATCTGGTGATAACAATCAGAACAACAGAAAGAACATGGTGTGCTCTTATTGCAATAAAGAAGGTCATACAAAGGAGATGTGCTATAAGTTGATTGGTTATCCAGCCAATTACAAAGGAAGAAAGAGCAATAAGCCTAATACTACAAGTCCAAATCCTGGTAGTAATCCTGCTACTAATGCTAGAGGTCGATCAGCAAACAATGTTGTCAGCAGTTCAGGTTCTCCTGCTCAGTCTGATAATGGTACCTCAACACCTGCAAACCAGTTTCAGCTCAGTTCAGTTACTATGAATCAGGATCAGTTGAACAAATTGATGAGTTTTCTTAATACTCCTGCCAACAACAATAATGATCACATAGCAGGTATCTCTTGCTTAGCTTCTATTAATATTTGTTCTTATGATTGGGTTATTGACAGTGGCTCTACTGATCATATAACACCTCATAGACATTTATTAACTGATCTGAAAAGATTAGTTCAGCCCTACAGTGTTATGATGCCTAATGGTGAGGAAGTTCAGGTAACTCATACAGGGACATGTTGTCTAAGCAAAGAGATTAAGCTTCTAGATGTCCTATTTGTGCCAGGGATTAAATTCAACCTTCTCAGTGTCTCAAAATTACTGAAGAATACTAATAATTCAGTATATTTTACTGACAAAGGTTGTTATATCCAGGACCAAGTCAGATCGACTTCAACACAGATTGGTAAAGCAATTCAAGGATTGTATCAAGTGCAGGCTAGTAATTCCAGTTGCTTTGTGACAAAAGGGAATAAAGAAAAGCTGACACTATGGCACAAGAGGCTTGGTCACATACCAGCTAAGAAATTGTCTGAGAGTCTCAGTAAATACATTCCTGTATTAGACTGTAACATTGACACTTTCAAGTGTGATATATGTCCTCTAGCTAAGCAAACAAGACTACCTTTTCCTACTTCAGAATCTATTAGCAAAGATTTGTTTGACATTGTTCACTCAGATATATGGGGTCCATACAAAACTCCAACAATAGCAGGAAATAGGTATTTTCTTACACTTGTTGAGGACAAGTCTAGAACTACTTGGATATTCTTAATGTCTACTAAAAGTCAGACTACAGATCATATCATACAGTTTTTCAACATGGTGCAAACTCAGTTTGGAAAGACTGTTAAGAAGTTCAGAACAGACAATGGTTCAGAGTTTTTGACAACAAAGCTATCTCAGTTTTTTATGCAAAATGGAGTTGAACATCAGAAATCTTGTTCATACACTCCACAGCAGAATGGCAGGGTTGAAAGAAAACACAGACACTTACTTGAGGTGGCTCGTGCTCTGAAATTTCAGTCCAGCATACCAGATTGCTTCTGGGGTGATTGTGTCCTCACTGCCTCCTACATCATAAATAGAATTCCATCAGTTCTATTGGGAAATAAGTCTCCTTTAGAAGTTCTTCTTCACAAGGTACCAGACTATTCTCATTTAAGAACTTTTGGATGTCTATGTTTTTCTACAAATATATTACACACAAAGACAAGTTTGATCCTAGAGCTAAACCTTGTGTCTTCATTGGCTATCCTTATGGTCAAAAAGGTTATAAACTCTTGGATCTTACTACACATTCTGTTATCACTAGCAGAGATGTCATATTTGTGGAAGATGTTTTTCCTTATGCAGAGAAGAGCTTACACAGTGAGAAAATATCATTTCCTAATCCAGTATGCAGTCATGATGCAGAGGAGAATGAGGAAAATGATGTAGTTACTAATATGAATGATCAACATATTACTACAACACAGCCTGTTCAAACAAGGAGATCAGAAAGAGTTTCAAAACCTCCTGTCAGGCTCCAGGACTATATTTGCAATCAGGTTTCTACATCAAAGGTTTTATACCCTTTGTCAAAATTCCTTGATTATTCAAATTGTTCTAAAAGGTTTCAGCATGTTGCTTTACAAATATTATCAGAGTCTGAACCTACTTGCTATACTCAAGCTAGCAAGAATGAAAATTGGATAAAGGCTATGCAGGCTGAACTACTGGCTCTTCAGGAAAATAAAACTTGGCTTATTACAGATCTACCTATTGGAAAGACTCCTATTGGATGCAAATGGGTTTACAAGATAAAAAGAAACTCAGATGGATCAATAGAGAGGTACAAAGCCAGGTTAGTGGCTAAGGGCTACAATCAAATGGAGGGACTTGACTATACTGAAACATTTGCCCCAGTGGTAAAAATGACTACAGTGAGAACTCTATTAGCTGTGGCAGTTTCTAAGGATTGGCCAATCTTCCAGCTTGACATCAACAATGCTTTCCTACATGGTTACCTAGATGAAGAAGTTTACATGAAACTTTCCCCTGGTTTCTACAAAACTGAAAAATCACAAGGAAAGGTCTGCAAACTTACAAAGAGTTTATATGGTCTGAAACAAGCATCAAGGCAGTGGTTTTCTAGATTCAGTGACTCTTTACTAAGCTATGGATTTGTCTCAAGCCTAGAAGATTATTCATTGTTCACACTAAACAAGGATGGGCATTTTTTGGCTCTACTTGTATATGTGGATGATGTTATCATCACTGGCACTTCATCTGAGCTGATAACAGAGGTAAAACACTATATCCATTCCCAGTTCAAAATAAAGGATCTAGGGCAGTTAACCTACTTTCTTGGTCTAGAAGCAGCAAGATCTGAAAAAGGGCTGATTTTAAATCAGAGGAAGTACACCCTAGACCTTATTGAAGAAGCTGGATTACTGAGTTGCAAGCCTAGTCTTATTCCTATGGAGTCTAAACAGAGACTAGCAATATCTGAGGCTCCTATATTACCTGATCCTAGCTCATACAGAAGATTAATAGGAAGGTTAATCTACTTAACAGTCACTAGACCTGACATATCATTCTCAGTTCAAGTACTGAGTCAATTCATGTCACAACCAAATGAAGATCACCTTGCAGCAGCAAATAAAGTGTTGCGTTACCTGAAGGGTTCTCCTTCTCAAGGTCTGTTCTTCCCTCGTGAAAATGATCTGTCTCTCCGAGCTTACTGTGATGCTGATTGGGCCTCATGTCCACTCACCAGAAGATCTGTCTCTGGGTTCTGTGTCCAGCTGGGTAATTCACTGATATCCTGGAAATCAAAGAAGCAATCAGTTGTTTCTCAATCCTCAACAGAAGCAGAATACAGATCAATGGCGTACACATCAAAAGAGTTGGTTTGGCTATCAAGATTATTGGCAGATTTACAAGTTACAGTTCAGCTCCCTATTACTCTATATTGTGATAACAACTCAGCAATTCACTTGGCAAAGAATCCAGTCTTCCACGAAAGAACAAAACATGTGGAGATTGACTGTCATGTGATAAGGAATCATGTAACAAAGGGTTTTCTGATACCTGTGTTCGTTTCTTCACTGGAACAGGCAGCTGATTTGTTCACCAAGGCTTTGAAGGGAGACCAACTTGCCAAGCTGAGCTCCAAGCTCAACGTCTGCAATTTTCTCCATACGCCGAGCTTGAGGGGGGGTATTGAGACCAACAGCCAAGCTGAGCTCAAAGGAGGCGCCGCCGCATCTGTCGATCTCACCAGCGTTGACGAACGAAGACCTAATTTGAATCAAGGGGAGGTTACGTCATAAAGCAAAGTTGAGGGACTTAATTAAGAATTTTGTAAACTAGGTAGAGTTTCTGTAAATAGGGAAAGTGTTGTAACAGAATTTAACTGTCCCATAAAGAGGGATCAGTCTTCAGCATTTTTCAATAACAGAATCATTTGATTTACATCCTCTTCCGCTTATGCGATTTTCCGATCGAGTTGATCAACTCCGGTGGTGTCATCTCGACGTTTTCTACAAAGATCAATGTTTCTATTGGGCAGGATCCGAACTCTAAATCATTGATTGGTGTTCTTGATATCTATGGTTTCGAAAGCTTTAAGCATAATAGGTGATAATTAATCCGTCAGATACTTATTTTAATGCATTTGTCATCCATCCTCGTTATCAGTTTATTCTCATCATTACAAATAGATGATAAACATCTTAAATTTATTTTTGCTGTCCTTTCTTCGTATGTGATAGTTTTGAGCAGTTTTGCATCAATTTCACAAATGAGAAACTGCAACAGCATTTCAACCAGGTTAGCTTGAGTTATCTTTGACTGTGTTGCATTCTGCTCTTTGCGATGCAGTTAAAACTTATGTTACAATGATCATTCGCAGCATGTATTTAAGATGGAACAAGAAGAATACACTAAAGAAGAGATCAACTGGAGCTATATTGAGTTTGTTGACAACCAAGACGTTCTAGATCTAATCGAGAAGGTCTCTTTTATAAAACACATCTCTCCTTGCATTTATTTAGACTCTTACAATGCGTTTTTTAATGTCATCAATGTTCACGAACAAATTATTGCCTCTATGATTTGCAGAAGCCTGGAGGGATTATCTCACTTCTGGACGAGGCTTGGTATTCAATAGATCTTGTCTCTCTTCTTACTTAGCAGTAACTAAAGAAATTGTTAATCTATCTTCTAGATATTTTAATTGTCTCCATCTCGTGCAGCATGTTTCCAAAATCAACACATGAAACATTTGCTCAGAAGTTGGATCAGACTTTCTCAAAACACAAAAGATTTATCAAACCCAAAATCACCATTGATCATTATGCAGGTATCTTAATTTGTATAGAGCTTCATTTCTTTTTCTTATGTAAAAGTATTGAATTTTGTTTGTGGATTGCTAAGGTTATGTACCAAGCTGATTTGTTTCTAGAGAAAAACAAAGATTATGTGGTGGCAGAGCATCAAGCTTTGTTGAATGCATCGACGTGTTCCTTTGTAGCAAGCTTGTTCCCACCTGTACCTCAAGAGTCATCCAAGTCATCTAAATTCTCGTCCATCGGATTATGATTTAAGGTAATACGAATTGTCAAAATTGTAAACATGCTATACATAACAGTCAGAATACTATGGAACTGGAAACTATGTTTTCATTTTCTGTTATTTTCACAGCAACAACTCCACACTTTGATGGAGACCCTCAATGCAACTGAGCCTCACTATATCAGATTTGTGAAGCCTAATAATGTTTTGAAGCCTGGAATTTTTGAGAATAAAAATGTCATCCTGCAATTACGTTGTGGTGTAAGTATTTCACTGTATTAATATTTTTTATTCACAATATTCTCTTGTCAGGATTAAACATTACAAAAATACTTCTATATTCAAAACCCGTAGGGTGTTCTCGAGGCATACGAATCAGTTGTGCTGGATATCCTACTAGGCGGACATTCTACGAGTTTCTTAATCGTTTCAGCCTTCTAGCCCCTGAAGTACTAGAAGGAAAGTAAGTATTTTTTCTTAATCAAATGAGATGCTACTGAAATAAGTGTCCTACGTTACATTACATTGTTCACTGTTCCCCATTACCATGCTCAGCTCTGATGAGAAGGTGGCCTGTCAAATGATTCTAGATAAAATGGGATTAAAGGGATATCAGGTAACAATGAACTACTACTCCCAACTGCCTTGATCTTTAGTGCTCTTACCTGGGAAGCAGGGATTCGCCACTTTGTCCGCGAGTCGCGCACTCCGTGCGCCGCAGTGCGCGGTGGTGCGGCAGTGCACGGGAGTGCGCCACCACCGCCGAGTATCATCCGAGCCGCATAGCCAAGCTTGAACTAGTCCCCAATGATCCAGGCAAGCCTTCATTCATCTCATCCATATCTCAATCACTTTAGCCCTCAGGGCTTCTACTCTCCGTCCGCCGTCGCCGATGACGATAACGTCATTTCCGACATTGACGAATTCCACAAACGGACTCCGTCAAACACTCCATCGAAATTCAACGTCGTCGATGATGATAATAAATCGATGTAGGATTTCGAAGCGGCGGGGAAGAAACCGAAATTTGAAACTGCGAGTCGGAGAAGAATCGATTCTTCTCGGGAATCGTGTCGTCGGCGTTTTGAAATGGAAAATAATGAACTGATTTTGATTGTGGAAAATAATGAACTAATTTAATCAGATGAAATGGTGGTTACTCTCTCTGTCTCATAATGTTTGTCCACTTTCCTTTTTGGGTGTCCATAATATTTGTCCACTTTCATTCATTCACAACCACATGTTTTATCTTTCCTCTCAAATTCTTTTAAATCTTTCATCTCAACCACATATTTTACACTCATTACTATCTTAAATACCATGAAATATATGCTTTTGGACAAATTTAAGGAGACGGAGGGAGTAGATGATACGGTTTAATTAATTAGTTATTTGATTAACCTAATCATTGAACCGAACAAACTAGACATGCTAACGTTAACGAGTGGGCCCGTCACTCCACGTAGTTATTTACTTGTCCACACGTTGTATGATGCCATCATTATTTAATGGAGGCCATGATCTATCAAGATGATGTTGTTTAGTTTAGTTTACTTTGCTAAGTCTTGTATAAAATTTATGACTACTACTTTTTGTTTAGACACAAGTGAAAAGAACTTGTGCTATCATTATTTAATGTATTTTTTTTGGGTATAAGTAAAGTGTAAACTTCTTTTTGCAAAATTTATGTAAAATATATATTTTAAATATTTAATTGTTTGCCGAATCCCGCCGCACCCGTATCCCTATTTTTGGAAATTTGTCGAATCCACAAATCCCCACACCACGCATCCCCGCACCCGCACCCGCACCCATGCTTCCCAGGCTCTTACCGATATTGGCTAGTGAGAGACTTCTTTTTAAGCTTTACCGATATTGGCTAGTGTTTAGTCTGACCTTTGTCTCTTGTCGATCTTTGTTGGCCAAAAACTTCTTTTCATCAGCTAACGAACTATCTATATGTGCAGGAAAAATGGCACGAAAAAAATTTGAGAAGTTGAGGCAGGAAGCTGCTGCCAAAAGGATACAGAAGAATTTCCGCAAATACACCACAAAACAACAATATGTTAACCTACAATCTTCTGCAATCACAATACAGACGGGATTAAGGGCAATGGCTGCGCGGAATGAATTTAGGTTCCGTAAGCAAACCAAAGCTGCCATCAAAATTCAGGTGATGTTTCTGCATATACACTGAATCCTTGATGTTTGGAAATGCAAGACATAAGATAAGTGGTAATGTTATTGACTGTTTTCTCAATGTTTACATTTGTGCTGGCAGGCACATTGGCGTGGTCATTATTCATACTTGTACTACAAAAGTCTTCAGAGGGCAATACTTGCTACTCAGTGTGCTTGGAGATCACGAGTTGCTAGGAGGGAGCTCAGAAGTCTTAAAATGGTCAGAGCTCAGATTGGCTTAATTGATAAATTTACCGCAGCTGAGAAGTGTGTATAATTGTAAATTACTAATGTAATTGCCAATATTTCAGGCTGCAAGAGAAACTGGGGCACTTAAGGAGGCAAATGACAAACTAGAGAAGCGTGTTGAAGAACTAACGTGGCGGTTGCAATTTGAGAAGCAACTAAGGGTAGCGTGTCTCCTTAGTTAGCACATTTTATGTACTGTTCTAAAAAAGTTGTCTTATTTGAATATCCTTACGAACAACAGACATATGTAGAGGAGGCGATGGCCCAAGAAGTGTCCAAGCTACAAGAGACAATACGTGCATTGCAGTCACAAGTTGAAGAAGCTAACGTCATTATAGTTAAAGAACGAGAGGCAGCTCGTAAAGCTATTGAAGAAGCTCCTCCTGTTATCAAGGAGACCCCTGTAATTATTCAAGACACGGCAAAGGTTAATGAATTGACTGCAGAGGTTGAGCAACTCAAGGTAATACAGATAAACCTTCTGGTGTTTGCATTCTCAAAATCACCAATAAATAAATCTTTTCTCTGTCGGAGCCATTATGTTGCAGTAGCGTTTCTTGTCGTACTAAATGATTAAACCTCAACGGTAACAACAGGCAGTAAGATTTTCAGTACTTTTAACAGGCCTTGATGCTGTCAGAAGCACAGAAAACAGAAGAATACAAGCAACAGTTTGCTGGCGTTCAGGCTAAAAATGAGGAACTTACTTCGAAGCTTGAAAGCGCTGAGAAGAAGTCTGAAGAGTTGCAAGGATCACTTCAGAGGTTTGTGAATGAGTAGATCGTAAAGAGTAAATTTTTCTCCTTAAGTATCACTAAAAAGAGAGTTCCATAATCCTTGCGCGTCTTTTCCATGTGATCATTATACACTTGAATTGATTTGACATATTATTCTTCCCAAAATTGGTTAATCTGGATCCAAATCGGATGCTTATCTTGAACTGCTCCCTTTCATGTCCCAGGCTTGAAGAGAAGCTTTCTAACCTCGAGTCAGAGAACCAAGTACTTCGTCAGCAAGCCCTTTCCATGTCACCAACTAGTAGATCTGCACCTCCTCGATCTAAGACTACTATCATTCCAGTATTGTTCAAACTTGTTTCTTAACGAAAAAATATTACAACTGTTTATATTTTATATCAAAAACTCTGTCACAGAGAACACCTTCACAAGGAATTGCTGCAAATGGCGAGATAGGAAAAACACCGGTAAGTGCGTAATGACTTGAAAAAGATTTTACGTACATCATTGTTTTGTAAGCTGAAATGCATTCCGTATCCTCCTAGACTCCTACACTTTCCTTCTCAAATGTTCAAGAACAAGAATCAGAAGAAAAGCCTCGGAAATATCTTAATGAAAAGCAGGCGGTAAGTAAATAAGTCTTATCAGGGACTGTTAATGTGTGTACCTAGGACCTACCTTAACATGATTTCCAAATATTTGATTGGCAGGATAACCAAGATCTCCTAATTAAGTGCATCTCACAAGATTTGGGATTCACCGGTGGCAAACCAATTGCTGCAAGTTTAATATACAAGTGCTTGCTTCATTGGAGATCATTTGAAGTTGATAGAACGACTGTCTTTGACCAGATTATTCAGACTATCGCTTCTGCCGTTGAGGTATCAAATCTTAGCTTTTCATGAATAATCTTTACCGGAATAGATTACCTCGAAGATAAATTGCCTCAAATATGCATCAGATATGTAATTTTTGTTTGAGAAAAATAAGGCTGCTTTATGCGTAAAATCGGCTCTTACTGCTTCATCTATATTTTCATAAGGTCCAAGATAATACTGACTCGCTGGCTTACTGGTTGTCGAATTCATCAACACTCTTGTTGCTTCTTCATCAAACACTTGAAGCTGGTGGAGCGGCAAGTTTAACCCCTCAACGGCGAAGACCCAATCCTGCATCTCTGTTTACGATAATGTCTCAGGTATTTAAGATACTATTTGATCTACAATTATAATATTAATTCAATATAATATTGTAACATCTTTATCTGGATCTTAGAGTGGTCTTGGATCGCCTCAAACTCTACAATTTCTAAGCAGCAGATTGCTTGGAGGACCAGATGAATTGCGACAAGTTGAAGCGAAATATCCAGCGAAATATCCAGCCTTACTCTTTAAACAACAATTGAGAGACTTCTTGGAGAAAATTTATGGAACAGTTAGAGATAATCTCAAAAAAGAAATATCCCCATTGCTTGGTCTCTGTATCCAGGTAAACCCATATGGACCGATCTAATGTAAGTTTTATCGCCAGAATACCTTTATATCAAGTATATTTATGGTGCAGGCTCCTAGGATTTTGCGAATCAGTTTAGTGAAAGGACGGACACAAGCTAATGCCGCAGCTCAGCAAGCTCTTATTGCTCACTGGCAAAGCACTGTGAAGATTTTGAACAATTACTTGAAGACGATGGCGGCAAATTATGTGAGCAATGGGCTCTAAAAATTACTATGTTGATTTTGATGTAATTGTGTCTATTCTGATTAAGTAACTGTGGCTTCTTTTCAGGTTCCTTCATTTTTGGTTCGGCAGGTGTTCTCTCAGATATTTTCATTCATAAATGTTCAGCTCTTCAATAGGTAGACTTGGCTCTCGAACTTTAATGAACCAACTAGCCATTGTATTTTTTTCATGTATAACATTCTTATAATCATTTTTTCAGCCTTCTTCTGCGGCGAGAATGCTGTTCATTCAGTAATGGGGAATACGTGAAGGCCGGATTGGCCGAGTTGGAGCAATGGTGCCACGATGCAACGGAGGAGGTAATTACAATCTGTCATTGTCTGCTGGTAGATTAACTTTGCTGTGTCCCTTTATGATTCACCTGAAATCACATTTTGTGTTTTCTGGAAAGCACAGTATGCCGGATCTGCTTGGGATGAACTGAGACATATTAGACAAGCAGTTGGCTTCCTGGTATGACTGTTAGTTTTAAACTGAGTTTGAATTTAGTCGTTTGTGGAAATCTAATAGGATATAATGATGCCCTTTCCTTCTATCATCTACCAGGTGATCCATCAAAAACCTAAAAAGAGCTTGATAGAAATAACCACTGAACTTTGTCCGGTGAGCGAGCGACTCTCAAAAGTTTTAATATCTTATTGACCACGTATGGTAACTTAAAATATTTGAAAATAATCGAGCTTCATTTTCACCTTCTTGCATTTTGATTCCTCAGGTGCTTAACATACAACAGCTATATCGTATCAGCAGAATGTACTGGGACGACAAAGATGACACTAACAGTGTGTCAACTGAAGTAAGCATCGTAGCTGAAATAGAAAGGCTTAAAAGCATTTGAAAACTACATATAACTTGCTCCTTATTTTCAATAAGATTTCTAATCCGCTAGCTTCATGTCACTAAAATTGGTGTATAATATGATTCGTGAATTTTACTGTAAACCTCAGGTTATTGCAAAGATGCGGGCTATGATGACTGAGGATTCCAACAATGCCTACTTGGATGACGACTCAAGGTAGTACCTACCACACCCTACAAACCCAAAAATGATCAGAAATCATTCGTTTATATAAGAAATTAAGGTTCTCAATTTACTGACTACCAATTTTAACTTTTCAGCATCCCGTTCTCAGTGGACGATATATCCAAATCCACTGAGAAAATAGAGGTGGCCAACATCGAACCACCTCCATTAATACGAGAAAACTCTAGCTTCACATTCTTGCTGCAGCAATGATCAATCTCAGACTATTATACCAAATTATTACTTGTATACAATCTTGATTAGTGTTTTGGGTGTCTGAGCGCATATTGGTGGTTCCCCGGTTTTTGTAACTGCAGCCATTGTATTAGTTATTTTGGCCAGTGAAGATATCACTTGCCATATGTGGGCTGTTTGTAGCATTCCTTTGTTTGTTCACTATTTGTAATACATATGTATTCAAGTGGCTCTTTGTGACGAGTAGTGCTCTTTTGAGACCCTTACTGTTGGGTGAGACCCTGAGATCCCAATCATAGCCGTTGATTGGGTTTGCTTTTGGAGTTCAGATTGTGCCACGTGGAGGTGAGAGAACAAAAGCAGAAATTTCTCTCACCTCCTATTTCGAATTTCTCTCGCCTCCACGTGGCACAATCTGGACCCCAAAAGCAAACCCAATCAACGGCTATGATTGAGGTCTCAGGCTCTCATCCAACAGTAAGGGCCTCAAAAGAGCATTACCCCTTTGTGACACTTCTAAGTTCCAAACCAAATTCAAACTAGTTAAGGTCATGTCGGTTCAACTCGGTTAAAGTGGGTTAAACGATTCAAGTCGGTTTAATTGAGATTGTGAGTTAAGAAACCTTATCAAACTATTTTTTTTCATTTTCGATGTAGGCAGGAGGTTGATACACCTCCAATAAACATAGACTTAATCTATTTGCCAGTACTTTTGTGATGATCTTCATAGCAACATTGCATAGGCTTATTGGCCTGAAATCTCTTAACATTGCAGCATCCTTGGTTTTGGGAATAAGTACTATCATTGTTCGTTGAGCTTTTCATCCAGAATTCCATTATTTAAAAAATTTAGGACTTCAGTACACCTCGGATGCATGGACACGGCATCTAGGCCGACGTGTCCGTGTCGGACACGGCCGGACACTCCAAAACGTCTAGACACGTGCTTGGATTGAAAAAGCGCGCCTCAGTCGCGATGAAGGAGGCGCAGCGAGGAGTCGCGATGAAGGAGGCGCAACGCAGGGGAGGAGTAGCGATGAAGGAGACGACAGTTTAAGACCTAACACATTTTGTAATTTGGGTCCATTTGTGATGAGGCCCATTTTGTAATTTAATTAAAACAATGTAAAAAACGGCAATGTATAGATGCAAAACAAAACATAAGAAAATTTAAAAGTTTAATTCAAATTTTTCTGAAGTAAAACGACTGAGTTTAAGTAAAATAAGGGAGAAAATAAAATGAATCACTTGACATTAAATTTAAAATTAGTAATTTGTGTATCTTTACATAAATATAATAAAAAATTATACTTTTAGAATTGCCGTGTCCCCGCCGTGTCCAGTTTTCTTTATTTTTGAAATTGCCGTGTCCACGTGTCTTGCCGTGTCCGTGTCACGTGTCCGTGTCTGTGCTGCATAGCAGTACACACATCATTTTTCACCAGATTCCAAAACCTTTGATAGAATAATACTGAAAAACCGTCGGCACCTGGGGCTTTTGAGGGATGCATTTGAAAGACAGCTTGCATAATTTCCTCTTCCGTGAAGGTTTCGATTAACATCCGATTTAAATCATCTCCAACCTTAGGTTGAACTGCTTCCAATGCAATGTTCCAGTCCACTTCCTCCGCTTCAGATAAATTTCCCTGAAATAACAGGTAAAAATATTTAGTGAACTCCAAAATGATATTAGAAGTATCATTTACCACAGTTCTATCCTCCAGTTTAAGGGATGAGATGGTTTTCTTTTCTTTTCTCTGCGTCGCCTTTGCTTTAAAAAATGCTGTGTTTCGTTCGCCTTCTTTTAGCCAATCCGCCCTTGCCCGTTGTTTCCATAGAAGCTCTTCTCTCGCCAACCACTCATCTAACTCGGTTGATAGTGCTATCTCCTCTGATCTTGAATTATCTGTCCTTGTACTCTCCGTCAACGTGGTAATCCTTTTCTTCACAGCGTGAATCTTACTTTGTATGTTTCCAAAAGTACTCTTGTTCCAGTTCTGTATATGCTTCCCGCAATTTTTTAACTTCTCTGAGAGGGTGTTGATGGATTGCACATTTGACCATGCTTCGTTTACAACTTTTATGAAGTTATCATCTCTTAGCCACATAGGTTCAAAATGAAAATCTTTTACTTTAATCCTTGGCGGATGATAATGAGGTTCCTTCAGCTTAATTAAAAGAGGTCGATGGTCTGAGGAGTTCGCGAAGCCTAATGAGACTTGAGTATTAGGGAATGATTCGCACCATTCTTTATTCCCAACGGCTCTGTCCAATCTGACTTTTGTTTCGAGCTCACCAGTTCGTTTATTTGAGAAGGAGAATTGGTATCCCCTACACCCCAAGTCCCTGAGTTTGCAGTCACTTAATGCATCTCTGAACAACCTCATTTGGTATTGGCTTCGATCCCTTGAGCCTTTCATTTCACCAGAATATAAAATTTCATTAAAATCTCCAAATACTAACCAAGGAACAGCCTCATCCTTCCTTAGTCTCCTCAATAAGTCCCAGCTGTTCTTTCTAAGATTAACTCTTGGATTGCCATAAAATAGGGTTAGTCTAAACAGCTTGTCGGCTCGTACCTGTACGTCAATATGGTAGTTTGAATATGACTGAAGTATAACATCCGCATCTGAGTTCCACAGTAATGCCAAGCCTCCGGATCGTCCCCTTCTCCCCACTGCAAAACAACAATTAAAACCAGTTTGCGTTCTCATCTGAAGGACCGTGGTTAGAAGATCTTGGACACAGGAACTGTTAGGGACCTGAACCTAGACTGCAGGGACTTCAAAGTATACAGGGACCTCAGAATTAAATACGCAGCGGAAATAACGTCGAATGATTTCTTTATTAAACCAATCGACTATACAAATACCTACAATATTTGTACACATGTAACAACTACTCAAGCTATTACACAAAGGAAGGAAGTCAGCTCACCCGGGATCAGAACCCCCGTTCGTGACTTCAGAGACGCGACCCTCCAACGATTCCCCCTAAATCTGTTATCGCTCTCTCACACCAAGGAGCTGGGTTCTGATGCACTTTAGCCTTACTCAGAGTACCCTCGTTCCCCTTGAGTTCCCTCCACCGTGTCTCCAGGTCCTCGAGTCCCTCAACTCCGAGCTGCCGTTCTTGATGCGCTTTAGCCTTACACAAGAACACTTGAACTCCTTCGAATCTCTTGCTAGATCCTTGAGTTGCTCACTGAGGTCTGGATGGAAGACACCTCATTGGATTCCTCTCCGCGGTGGCTGGGAGGTCCTTGTGACTCCAGGTCCTCGACACCCTCAACTCCGAGCAAGCCTTCTTGATGCGCTTTAGCCTTACACAAGAAGCTCTTGAAACTCTCTTGAATCTCTTACTAGATTCCCTGAGTTTGCTCTATGAGTTGTGAATGGAGGAGTCACCCGAAAATGGTTTCTTCCCTCTCATTTTGAATAGAAACCCATCTGCAGGGTCTGGACTGTTGATGAACAGTGACGGGTACATGATGTGAACAGTGACAGATGTGAGGTACTGTTCATATAGTGCTTTCGGCTGAGTGCTTTCGGCTGAGCCTCCTATTATCCTTTAGGTGCAGCATGGTTGCCTCGAGCCCTTCAAGATTGCCTCGAGTTCTGCAAGACTTCTTTGAGTCTCCCAATGACAGCTGATTGGTACTTTATGCTTGATATCTACTGCAAGACTTCTCCCACTTGCACTGCTGTCTCCCACTTGCTCTGACAGTCATTCAGGTCCCTGAATGTCAATCACAGGTACTTGATCCTTCAAGTCCTTCGTGATTGTCAAGACCTTCTGTCCTTAGTTCAGGTATGGCAACCTGAAACACTTCATTCAAGACATCAAATGAATGCTGTCATCATCAAAACATGGGTACGAGATCCTTTGAGTTCACGAGAGGTATCCGAACCTCAAAACCCTCTTGAGGGATGTGAACCTCAGGATCTAACAATTTCCCCCTTTTTGATGATGACAAACACACGATAGATAATATAACAAAAGCATAGCAAATGAACATAATCTATCTAATCTGTCTAATGAGTCACAAGTATGGACAGTTCCCCCTTAGCCTAGACCAGGGATCTCACTCGAGTATCAGGGACAGATCCCTGATATGATTCCCCCTTTGTGAGATACCCATAACTCTTCCCCCTTTTGGCATCATCAAATAAGGATTAGAGAGTTAAACAAATAAGCCATCAATAGGATTAGTCAAAACATGCAATAAAATTGAAATTATGCAAACTTCAAAATTAAATGCAAGATGTCAAGAGTGCATAACAAAAAAAAGAATAAATGTGGTAGGGAGCAAGGAATGGATAAGTCTATGGTGGCGAAGGGTATTAGCATTCTCTGATTCAGGTTCGCGAACCTGACCCAGACACTAGGTTCCCGACCCTGACTACATCCCTGATCTCATGAAGTCCCTGCACCAACCTTTTCTTAATCACGAGGTTCCTGAACCTCTGACTTGTACACTCTATCTCCTCCTTAGCCTCGACCTCCTTGTTTTCCCTCTTCCTCTTCGAGAGACAGGAGCGGCTGGACTCGCTTTACGGCAGACTTTCCCTTGTCGCCTTCCTTTTTGACGGATATGTGGTTTCGAGGTTCATGACCCTGTCATTACCCTCCAAGGTTTCATCCTTTTCGAATTCACCTCCACTATTCCACTGCTAGCCATCCACTTGTGACGTAGCCGTCATCCACATTCCTTCTAACTCCTTCAGAGTTGTATGAATGAGGACACTGAAGCATCCACTACCTCGGTGCTTCTCTAAGGACTTGATTCCTTCTCTGAACCTTCCTGGTTCGCATACCTGGTGTGTGCCTGCAGGTTCCTGAACCTGCTTCAGCCATAAGCGTCTTTGCTTACTGGATGCCTTCGACAATCGATACCTTGACCGTCGGTTGGTCCGTAATCTCCATTGCGTCCCCATTGTTGCTTCAGGTCCACCTTCTGGGATCTGAACTTCTGTGCCACTACTAGAGACATGTTCTCCTTCTACATCTGGATAGGGATCTGACTTGCACACATACCTCAGCGTTTTGCTCAAGTACCTGAATCTGTTCACTGACCTGAACAAGTGAATGCCATACCCATACCTTCCATAGACTACACAAGGGACGTTGTGATGGATTGGCTGAACCCAAAGGGTTATAAAGTGTATGAACATCACAACTGAAATCACTCATATCTCACCTTTAATGAATTTTTCATCAGGTCCCTCAGTGTGTATGGCTAGGGTGGCTTATGTACACTTCCTTCATGAGGTTTGGGATCAAGATCCGGAAGGTACTTAGGCTAGAAATAAAAGACATTCCAAGCACTGACATGACAATATCACATTTAATCAAGAAGTAATGCATGCAATCAATCTATAACACATAGACAAAATCACATACTTAGGCTTATAAGCATAACTAACTACCTTACTCTAACCAATCATTGAAGGAAAGGTTAGGAGTACCTCACTAGGTAGAGATCATACCATGAGCCATTCTGAACTTCTCGAAAGGCTCCCTACTCAGGGCCTTGGTGAATATGTCCGCCACTTGTTCCTCAGTCCTACAAGAACGCAGTATGAACTCGTTCCCCCTGCAATTACGCATAACAATAGAAATCACAAAGTATGGTATTAGACTGACTAACCCGAGTACTTCTCCTCAGTGGAACCACGTCTCTTATGGCTTCCCCATTAGGAATGTGATCATTGTTATCGCCCTCAGATACCTGATCCTGTTCAAGTACCTGTCCATGAACCTCATGTTGTCCATCCCACACCTGTACCTTGGCTGGATCTTCATCAGCAATCTCTAGATCTGGATCCTGATCAGCTTCCTTCTAATCTCCACCAGCACCCTCTTGTGCTGAATATTGTCATCAGATACCTGATCTTATTCAAGTACCTGAATTGATCACATGCAATAGTGTTGCTAACTATCACACACAAAGTCACATATGCCTGATGTCCCGGACCACCATCGCGACTCCAAGACAAGTCCCTCAGGTTCCGAACCCTCGACTTCGTCTTTTCCAATGATGAGTATCTTCAGCAGATCCGTAACTCAATGCCTAGTGAGTTAATGACAGATGCTGCTATCGAAACTCCTCTGGGACAGGGTCCTCCGACAAGTCCTCATCTGGACAACCACCTCCTGTGCTCGCTGACCTGAGACCATCACCTTCTGTGATATCTCCCTGAGATACCTGATCTGGTTCAAGTACCTCCTGCGGATCTTCATACAACTGATCTTGCACAAGTCCCTCATCAATACCCCTGATACTGGATTCCTTTCGACAACCTCCTGTTGCCTCATCAGTTTCCCTCAGGTACTGGTTCTTCACCGGCAGCTTCAAGTGGCCTCATCAACACCCTCTTTGTGTTGATTCCCATCGACACCTTCTTGTGCCTCATCGATACCCTCTTGTACCGGACCCTCTGTGTCTTCAGCATCTGGCCGTGTAAACACAAAGACTTCTGCAGGTTCCTGACTCTCTTGAGCGTTGCCAGGGTCATGAACCTCAGCAGGGTTCCTTGGCATGACATTCTCGTCAAATACCACATGTTACACTCTCTTCGACTGATCTAGTCCTCTTGATGTACACCTTGTAGGCTCTACTATGCATTGTGTACCCTACAAATTATTCCTTCTTCGCTTCTGCATCAAACTTCCCAAGTTGATGTTTCCCGTTTGTCATGAACGAAGCATCGACACCCGAATACCCTCAAGTGTGATATAGAAGGTCTTCTGCCCTTCAACAACTCGTACGAAGTCTTGTTCAGAAGTGGCCTCAAGTAGGCCCTGTTCAACCACATAGCACGCTGTGCTCATGGCCTCTGCCAAAATCTCTTTGGCAGTCCACTCTCTAGCAACAAGGTCCTGGTCATATCTTCCAGGGGTCCTGTTCTTCCCTCAACTACCCCATTTTGCTGTGGAGTCCTTGGAGCTTGAAAAGTTGTATGAACACCTTGACTAGCACACCAGCTGATGAATTGGTGCGTTGTTCAACTCAGTACCATGATCTGATCTGATGCTTCTGAGTTTTAACAAGTGAAGTTCTCTACTTTCCTTTGCCCAGGTTCGAACCGATCAAATACCTCAGTCTTTTGAAGATATAAAAATCATCCATGTAAACCTTGAATAATCATCAACCAAGACGACACATACTTGTCCCTCCGATTGATTGAGTCCTCATTGGTCCGCATAAGTCCATATGCACCAATTCCAAGGGATTGCTGGTACTCACAACCTTCTTTGGCTTTGAATGAGGTTCTTGTCTGCTTCCTCTTGTACAGGGTACACATACCTCGTCAGGTACCTGACCAAGTTCTGGGAAGACCTCGAACAAGATCCAACCTCTGAAGTTTCTGCATCAACTTCCGATTCACATGACCAAGACGTCTATGCCAAAGGTTTGAGTTGTCTTCCCTTGATGACAAACAGAGGTACTCATCCGGATCCCAACTCGGATCGGTCTTGTATACCCCATTATCAACCGTGCCTTTGAAAGAATCTTACCTGTACTAGAGACTTAACAAAACACCCATTAGATGTGAAAACAACCTTGTTGTTTCCTCCTTGACAAAGTTGGTAAACACTAAGTAAATCAAATTTCAAGTTATGAACCAAGTTCACATTATCAATGCTAACCTTCTCCGATAAGCTTACCATACCGGTACCAAAGATCTCACCCTTGCTTCTTGTTTCCAAAGGTAATAGAGCCCCCTGGATGCTGCTGCAGTGAAGAGAAATAGTCCATTTGTCCAGTCATGTGGCTTGAACACCCGCTGTCCATATACCAGGGACCTGTTCCAGTACCAGTCCCTCTCTTCACCTGCACACAAACAATCAGTTCTTACGAACCCAAACGAGCTTTGCCTCTTTGGGTTTCTTCTTAGAAACAGAAAACCAACACAAACAATAGGGTCAGAAACATTAGCATCGATTTTGACATTCTTGTCAAACCGGGTCGACGTCCCTCGCTTAGAGTAACCAGGGTCCTGAACCTCAATCTTGGAAGCTTTCCGACACTTGTTCTTCAAATGTCCCTCCTTTCCACATTGGAAAACAGATCTTTCTTCCCTTTGAAGTTCTCCTTCTTGAAACTCAGCAATCTTCTTCTTTCGATGGTTGAAGTCGATCCTTGTTGGTTCGCGACCTTGAGCATTCTTTGCCCATATTACGGTATCCCTTACCATATGTCTTAGCCTTGTCTTGAAGATCCACCTTCACTGTGGAGTACTCCTAGGCTCACCAGCTTGTGGAGCTCTCTCAGTATGTTACCTTCACCATAACCGAGACCGGGTCTTGACTTCTTTGTTCCTTGAACATCTGTCTTTACCCTTGCAGCAGGTTCATGACCCTGCTTAGCTTGATCAGGTCCGCGACTAGGTTCGCAACCCTGTCCTCTGTTGAGTTCAGTCTCAAGCTGTCTAATCCTGGCATCTTTCTCAACAAGCTGAGCATCTTTGCTTAGCAATCACATTAGACAACTCATAATATTTATCATGAAAGCCTCTAATAATATTAATTAGATCGGTACGTGATTCAAAAGTAGATGACTTAGAGGTATTCTTTACCTCCTTGGATGAGGATGATGAGGATCCACCTCTGGCCATAAGACATGTGGTCCTTCTGAAGGTCTTGATCTCACATTGGCTATCCAGGTCACTGTCTTCCTCGGAGTCTGATGAGTGTTAGAAATGTCTATTTTAAGCCCCTACTTTCATGCTTATTTCATATGATTATAATGTAAAATATATTACTTTTGATACTTTGATTGATGTTTCAGGTCAAAAGCACGGTTTACACTTACGAAGGAGCATAAATGGAAATATGAGGAAAAGCACGTGAATTCGGCCTAAATCAGACGTAATTGGAAGCATTTCTGCAATTCTAGACCGAGTGCACTAAAGTACCTTACTCGAGCAAAAACAGCCGAAGACTCAAGTTACTCGACCGAGTAAATACACTGCTCGAGCAAGTTGTCACGTGACCAAGACCCTTCGTATGGATTATCTCATTAACTCGAGTGAATTAATACAAGAAGATAAATGAAGACCTTTCATTCCACTCGAGATTAAATGAGAAGATAAGGAAGAACTCTACATTTACTCGGCCAATTATGAAGGGAGTTAAAGCAAGACCTTTGAAGTCACTCGAGCCCTAATGAACTACACTATATAAGCATCACAAGAGCTTAAAGAAGTTGGCTGCTGCTGCCCGAGCTACCTAGGGGGCTGAAATAATAAAGTGATTGATCCATAGTCGAGTAAACCAAGTGAAGAAGAGAAGGAGCCGAGAGAGCTCAAGATACCGTGAATTATTGAAGAAGTTTTGTACTCGAGATACCGAGGAGAATAGCAGCAGCTTTGGAGCTCGACCGTGGATCATCAATCACTGAGAATTTCTAAACTTTACTCTTGTTTTATTTACAATCGTTTTACTTTTAATCGTTTGAACATGTTTGCTTTATCACTCGAGATGAGTGAGTAGTTTCTTTATGATGAGGATTTGATGAATCTCTAATGCTTATGAATAACTGAACATGATTATTTAATTTATATGAATCAATTCTTGTATGATAATTGTGTGTTGAATCATACCCGAGCTTAATCTTCATAAAATAGGTGTCCTGACAAAACATCTAGAAGTGTAGGTCGGAGTAGTATATCTAGGGAGGGGACCGAGAGGTGAACTTAGATTATTTAGGATTCAATACAACCATTAGATCAAGTATATTAGCAAAGCGAGAGCAGCGAGGATATTTGGTGCATGAATGTAATAATAAGCGTATTTAGACAAGACTAGTGAAATTCCAACATTCGAGAGTGAGGAAACTCTAGTTGAGTAGATGTTTAGGTGTGATTCCAACATTCGAGAGTGAGGATTCGTATGCTAATGCTACTCAGTCTAAATTCTATAATATAAATCCAACATTCGAGAGTGAGGGTTTATATTATCATATAACTATGCATTCTAGATTAAATTGTCATCAAGAAGGAAATTCATAACTATAATATAAATGCAACATTCGAGAGTGAGTATTTATATATCTTGTTCGAGTGAAACCATAAGTATTAGTGGAGGATTCTCATCCTTGTCATAGTTTTTAATATTTGATAACAAAACCTTTTCTTTAATATTGCCTTTAGAATAAATAAAATTGCCTTTGAAATAAATAAAACACTTTAGAACTAAATTGAAAGCTAGTGCTAAGTACTAAAATCTAGTAATCGAGTTTGAAATATAACTTGATTCCACTGTTCCCTTGGGTTCGACACTAGGTCACCCCTAGTTCTATAAATTCTTTTGAGTTGCGTGTCGGAATATTTAATCACTAAATTGCACACGTCAAAATGGCGCCGTTGCCGGGGAACGGTGTTTAGTTTTAGTTTTTTTTTTTTAGTTTTTAAAATTTTCACTAGTTTAATTTTTAGTTCTAGATTTCGAGTTACTCGAAATCGTAAATATAATAAATAAAAAAAAAAAAAAAATATAGTAGTAATAAAAAACTTTCATTTGCTTATTTTTCTAGCTATTACTAAAATTCATCTTTTTGTAGGTGAATGCAATCAAACTCTAAAGCGAAGAAAAAGGTGCAAGTGGACGTCAAATTCAAGTTCTAGCTCTTCGAGATCTTCTAGACCTTTAAACTTAACTTCGTGGACAATACCAAGAAACCGAGAACAAATCTTACTCGACCGATCAGGAAACTTACTCGACCAGATATGGAAAATCAAGGAGCAGCTCGAGCAGGGGCTGAGGTCGAGCAACCAGCCGAGTACTACATAACTCCAACCATTGGAAGTTATGATTCTCCATTCGCATTCCAATGAAGAAGGATATGACTTTGAACTTCGAGGAGGACTCATCCAAATGATCAAGAGTGAATCATTCGACGGATACGGTAACCCTCACGTTCATCTTAATAATTTTACTGAATTATGCCGTACGTATAAATTTGCAGGAGTACCTAGAGAAATAGTTTACATGAAGCTATTTCCATTTTCTTTAACCGATGGAGCGAAAGATTGGCTTCAAGGACACGAGCCGAACACATTCAAGACATGGGACGCCTTAGCCCAAGCTTTCGTAAACCAATACTTTCCCCCTGCAAAGGTAAAACGTATTAGGGATAGAATTAATAAATTTGTGCAAGGCAACAATGAATCTTTTTATGAAGCGTACGAACGATTCAAAGGACTTCAACGCGAATGTCCTCATCATGGATATAACAAATGGGAATTGTTGTCGATGTTCTACGATGGAATGGACGAGAATAGTCGATTACGCATGGATCAAGGAAGCGGAGGAAGCATCATGGGACTACCCGCGAGCGAAGGATTCAAGGTTATAGAGAAACTCGCATGGAACAGCCATCAATGGGGTGGAGACCGAAACCATCTAAAGAAGGAGGAACTTGAGCCGAGTACGAATTCAGTCACGAAAGCCGACTTTAATAACCTTTCAAAAACCGTTAACTCTTTAGTGCAACCCTTTCTAACCTTAACTTAGATAAGAAGAAAACACAATCAAACGTACGAGGTTAGCGAGCACACTGAAGAAGTTACGGACCTAAAGGAGGAGAAGACGTTAGCTACATAGCTCGAGGACAAGGATCCTACGTACCCCCTCAACAAAGGCAGACTAGATTCTACTCAGATTCGAAACCACCATACCCTACTCAAGGGTACAATAACCTAACCCAGGTAAGTCTCAATACTACCCAGAGACCAAGCTAGAGGAGACTACCCGAGCAACCAAGCCTCGAGTCAGAACTACGGCCCGAGCACAAATCAGAATTTCAACAAAGGAAGGAAGACAAGAAATCCGAGGAACCTACCTTAGCGCAACTAATGACTCAGATGATAGCTACTCAAGCACAACAGAGCAAAGACATTCAGAATATATTGCGGAAATCGACAAGGAAAAGCCGAACAGAAGATGCTTGAGACACAGTTTGCGCAACTCGCTTCAACGCATTCAAGGAATCCCGGAAAACTTCCTTCTCAACCCGAAATAAACTCAGCCGACTTAAGCGCTATCACTTTGAAGAGTGGTAAGGAGCTTGAAGGACCAAGACCAAAGAAAGCAAACAAATTCAGCCGAGCAAGATGAACCGAGTAACACTCAGCAGCCCGAGCAGGAAGAGGAAGCCACGGACAAGGAAAGTGAGCCACCTTACGTAGCACCACCACCTTACGTTCCACCACTTCCATTCCCAAACAGACAAAAGAAGGTAAAAGAAACAGCCGCATTCAAGAAGTTTGCTGAAATTCTCGGAAAGCTTAGCATCACTCTACCATTTTCAGAGGTAATTTCTCAAATGCCCACCTATGCTAAATTCTTAAAAGATATTATAACTCATCGTCGTGAATTATGTGATGTAGACCATATTGCCTTAGGACCTAATTCTAGTGCCGTAATACAACGTAAGATGCCTAAGAAACAAAAAGATTATGGTTCATTCACTATACCGATCGTCGTAGGAGATATAATATTGATGATGCCTTATGTGATCTAGGAGCAGGAGTTTCCAATGCCATTTATCTTATATGAAAAATTAGGAATAGGAGAACTTTCTAGCACCACTTTAATTCTTAGACTAGCTGATAGGTCTAAACGAGTACCAATTGGTGTGTTAGAAGATATGCCTGTTAAAATTGGAGAATTCTATGTTCCTGTGGATTTTTATGTGTTAGAAATGGATGATAACCCTTATGCCGAAATTCCTGTTATTATGGGAAGACCATTTTTAAACACAGTCAAGGCATTGATAAATTGTGGCGATGGTTCAATCGAGTTGGACCTAGGTGAGGACAAGGTAAAATTTTATCTTTCAAAAATGATGAAAGCACCTACTTGTTCTTTGGATTGTGATTTGTTTGATGCTAATATTTCAAATAGTGATATAGTTGATATTTCCGCGCTAACATTTCTTGAAAGTGAAGGAAAGACAGATGAAAATATGTCGAATCTCATGGATGAAACCGAGTACTCGACCGAGTCATTTTCGGTCGAGCAGAATTTGACCGAGCAGAATTAACCGAGCAGGAACTCATAAGCAACTCGAGCAAAGGTAATGAATTTGGTCAGGAATTGAAACCTCTTCCACCAAATCTAAGGTACGAATTTTTAGTTTCAGAAAAATTTTCGCCAGTAATTATAAATGCTTTGCTAAATAAAGATGAAACTATGAAACTCATGCATGTTTTACGTACACATAAAGATGCTATAGGACACTCTATAGATGATTTAAAAGGAATTAGTCCCGACGTATGCATGCATAGGATTCGTTTATGCGATGACGCAAAACCATCTAGGGAGTTTCTTAGGAGACTAAATCCCAAATTAGGTGAAGTTGTTCTGAAAGAAATAACAAAACTTAGAGATGCAGGAATCATATACTCGATCCCCTATTCAGATTGGGTTAGCCCAATCCACGTCGTTCCAAAGAAAGGAGGATTAACCGTAGTTAAAAATGAAAATGATGAATTAATCCCACTAGAACCGTAACCGGATATAGGATGTGTGTCGATTATAGAAAACTTAATAAAGCAACTAAAAAAGACCATTTCCCTATTCCATTCGTGGATCAAATGTTAGAAAGACTTTCCGGGCACGAGTACTTTTGTTTCCTCGACGGGTATAGTGGATTTTTCCAAATACCTATCCACCCCGAGGATCAAGAGAAGACCACGTTCACATGTCCATATGGAACGTTCGCGTATAGAAGAATGCCTTTCGGGTTATGCAACGCTCCGGGAACTTTTCAACGGTGTATGATGTCCATTTTCTCCGAGTACCTCGAGAAGACTATGGAAGTTTTTATGGATGATTTTTCAGTTTACGGGGACTCGTTTGACGATTGTTTATCGAATCTATCAAAAGTTCTAGCTCGATGCATTGAATGGACCTAGTTCTAAACTGGGAGAAATGTCATTTTATGGTTCAAGAAGGAATAGTGCTCGGACATCTAGTTTCAAAACGAGGAATAGAAGTCGACAAAGCCAAGATCGAGGTGATCGAGAAGCTCCCACCGCCTAAGGATGTACGAGGTATTAGAAGCTTTCTCGGACACGCCGGATTCTACAGAAGATTTATCAAAGACTTCTCGAAGATAGCAAAACCACTCACAAACCTTCTCGCTAACGATGTTAAGTTCGTGTTCGATGATAAATGTCATGAAGCGTTCGAGACGTTAAAGAAGTTACTCACAACCGCCCCGATCGTTCGAGCACCAAATTGGGATTTACCGTTCGAACTAATGTGCGATGCAAGCGACGGAGCGATTGGAGCATGCCTCGGACAGAGAGTTGATAAACGTCTTCATGTCATTCAATACACGAGCAAGGCACTCGATGCAACTCAAGAAAACTACACCACAACCGAGAAGGAGATGTTAGCGGTAGTTTACGCATTCGAAAAATTCAGACAATACCTCGTTGGATCAAAGACCATTGTTTACTCGGATGCAGCACTCAAATACTTGATGAACAAAAAGGACGCAAAACCAAGACTTATTAGATGGATCCTTTTATTGCAAGAGTTCGACATAGAGATCAGAGACAAGAAAGGAGTCGAGAACGTAGTAGCCGACCATTTATCTAGACTCGAGACTACCTTAGAGGATAAAGGAATGGAGACCCTATCAAGGATTCATTCCTAGGAGAATACTTGCTCCATAGACTCAGCTCAAACAAAGACCCTTGGTACGCAGATTTTGTGAACTATCTTGTTTGTGGAACGCTACCACCAGAAATCACGTATGCACAAAAGAAGAAATTTCTCCGAGACGCTACTCGATACTATTGGGACGAACCTTATCTTTATAAGTTAGGAGTCGATGGCATATATCGTACGTGTGTAGCAGAAAAAGATCAACATAGAATCTTACGCGAATGTCATTCTTCATTCTCGGGAGGACACGGATCCACATCCAAAACAGCCGCTCGAGTATTGCAGTCGGGATTCTATTGGCCAACTATTTTTCAAGATGCTCATAAGTATGTTCAATCGTGCGATGCTTGCCAAAGATCGGGAAACATCTCGAGGAGAGATCAGATGCCTCAGAAGGGTATACTCGAAGTAGAAATTTTTGATGTATGGGGAATTGATTTCATGGGACCTTTTCCTTCATCTTACGGAAACAAGTACATTCTAGTAGCGGTTGACTATGTGTCTAAGTGGATAGAAGCCATAGCCACACCACATGCGATGCCAAGTCCGTAAAGAAATTATTTAAGAAGATCATTTTCCCTAGATATGGTGTACCTCGAACTATCATTAGTGACAATGGAACGCACTTTAAGGAGAAACAACTCGAGAAGATGCTTCGAAAACATGGAGTATATCACAAGATTTCGACACCTTACCATCCCCAAACCAGTGGTCAAGTAGAAGTTTCAAATAGAGAGATCAAAGCTATTTTAGAAAAGACCATTTCAGGAGCAAGGAAGGAATGGGCGTCGAAGCTAGATGACGCACTATGGGCTTATAGGACAGCCTACAAGACCCCTATTGGTATGTCTCCATACAAACTTATCTTGGAAAAGCTTGTCACTTGCCGGTAGAGATCGAGTACAAAGCCATGTGGGCTATCAAGAAGATGAATTTCGATACTAGAGCTGCAGGGAAACACCGTATTCTTCAATTACATGAACTCGAGGAGATACGCCTAAATGCCTATGAAAGCGCGAAGTCTACAAAGAGAAAACAAAAAAGTGGCACGATAAGAAAATCATTGAGAAGAGATTCAAGTAGGAGACGAAGTGCTACTCTACAACACTAGGTTGAGATTATTTCCGGGAAAATTACGTTCCAAGTGGTCCGGACCATTCAAGATATCTAAAGTTTTTGACGACGGACACGTGGAGTTATTAGACAAGGAAGGAAACACATTTAAGGTCAATGGACATAGACTGAAGATTTATCATGCTGGAGACCAATGCTATCTAGTAGAGCAACTCAATCTCTATGAGGTCGGATAACTAAGAAGTGGAGCATATCCTCTCGAGAAGGGATCCTAGCAAAGGACTTCTCGAGTGTGTTTCTTTATATGAAGACACGGCTACGTCCTTGCCAGGACGTTAATCTAGGCCAGTAAGTATTTATTTTTCCGCATTTATTTTTCCGCACTTTATTGTTTTCTAGATTAGGAAAAATGCAAGTGTGGGGTAGAATATTATTTGGGAAAATTCCGGGGATAAATTCTTTCACTCGATCGAGTAAACCACCAACTCGACCGAGTCACGTCACCCAAATTAATATAGATTAACAATTTAAATGAATTCCTATTTCATTCGATCGAGTAAGATTCTTACTCGACCGAATTGAGTCAACCAAAAACTTATAAATCATTTAAATATTTAATCCCCCCTCATTCGATCGAGTAAAAATTTACTCGACCGAATTCACACCACCCAAAAACAAAATAAAAAAATTAAAAATTACAAAAATAAATTTAAAATCAATTGGACAACTCTACCAATTAAATTTGGTCATATAGGAAATTGTTCTAATTTAATTAGACCAATTTAATTGGCCCATTGGAAATTGGTCCAATTTAGAAAACCCTAAACATCACTCGACCACCTTTACTCCACCTACTCGACCGCTTCAACATCACTCTCAAATAAATCCCTAGCCACCGATTCACTCGACCAAACCCTCAAACCTCAATTTTCAACAATGTCGAGCGGACAAGGATCTAGCATGGGAAGAAAACCCTAGCAAGGAGATTTACGGTTTACAACCCGGCACTCAACTTAGCTTTAGGAAACCATTTCAACAACCACGGCTTACAACTCTTCTTTGGCTCGACAAGAAGGAAGTGGTAAGTTCCGTTGCACCTCACAAACCTACTATGATCGAGCTTGGAATTTATGAGATTGTGGACAATATATTTATCAATGCCGGTTTGATCGAGTGGGAGTATTTGATGGGGCAGCCGACACACCACACCCTTGTGACCGAGTTCTTCACAAGTTTTGAACCGTTTTATAATGAGAATGAGTGTGGTCGTGGGAGTTTGAGATTAATGGAAAAGAATTCAAGGAGGAGAAGGAGTATATGGACGGAGAATGGTTCTCTCCCGGAGGTGTTATTCCATTTTGTACGGATGAGATGAGATTGGAAGTATGGAGGAAGCTAACCGGTATGCGCGAGTATGACCCTAATTGCTCACCCAAGTGCCTAACGGATGGAGTATGGAAATACATCCATCGGATTATTTCTACGAACATCAACACTCGTGTTGACCAAGGTGCTCGAGTATCTCGGGAAGACTTGGATTTGATGTACTTCATGGGCGAGGAGACTCCATTGATTGGTTTTATGTCTTCACCGAGCGGTTCAAGAAGATGATCAACCCTAAGGAAAAGAGTAAAGCACTCGGTGCTCATCTTTCATCACTTGCCTCGCGGAACGCTCATATTTTTTTTAAAAGCAAGGAGATTTTAGACCGCTCGATACACCGTTTGGTCACTATGACGTTGATGGATAGGAGGAGCAAGGAATGGGTATGTACAAAGGAAATGCCCAAGCGCGCTGACCGGAAAGGAAAGAAGAAGATGAACGAAGGACCGAGCTTCGAGTGGGAAGAGTGCTAGGAAAGCCTCTTTTAGTTGTTTATTTGTGTTTGTTGTTGGAACTTTTTGGACGTACCGTTTGCGGTACTTTGTTGTTGTAACTTGAACTTGCGCGTACTTGTTTCTAATTGTCATTTACCCTTATGAATCGCCAAGTTTTACGAGCACAAAGTGAAGCAAAAGGACATTGCTTCACTCGACCGAATCTATGGATCATTCGGTCGAGTAACATACAACACTTAAACAACTCGACCCAAATTAGAAAAATCAGATTTTTAACCAAAGCCCACTCGAGCACCTAGCCCAACTTTCCTAAACAAAAATATCTCGAGTAACCTAATAAATATTCATAACTTCCATATATTAAATCTTTGATTAAATCTTTGATTTAATATTCCATTATTAGAAACCCTTGATATACAAATATTTATCACACTTTATTAGGTAAGTAAATACTCGAGTAACCCTAGAGCTTCCAAAATTATACTAATATAAGAACCGATCGAGTAGCATGGCATATCACCATACTCGACCGAATCACCATACTCGACCGATACATACTCGAGCAACATGTCTCAATCCAACCTACTAGCCAAAAACACCAATGCACCCTCCCAAAGAAGAACTCAAATGTGAGTTTGTTCACACTATGACCCATCCTACCCACCAAATTTTGACAACATAGACCATGCACGAACCTATGAAAGATTATGAAGATGCAAACCGACTCAAGCCTTTGTGAGCTCGATAGCCCTTCATGACAAGACAATGCAAAGCCTTGGCATTAGTGCCAAAGTTTATGACATGTTTAACCGAGCTGCACTCGATGTGGATGTTGTTTTCAACAAGCAATGCTATAAGGAACTTGTCTATGAGTTCATTGCTTCGTTTGAACCTGTGGAAGGAGAAGGTTTTGCATATGATTATGAAGGATGGAAATTCAGAATTCAAGATTTGGATTTTTATTGGACTCGACAAGAAGCATATAGACATCTTGGATTTCCTGAAGGAGGACTTTGTCACTTGGCTACGGAACAACAAAGAATTCAGATTTGGAAAGATTAGCCGCCAAGACTTCATAGACTACCCTTCACCATCCTCTATTAAGAATCCCGTTTGGAAGTACGTGCATCGTCTGATTGCTACGAATATTAATTGCCAACCCGAAACTGTTGATGTAGTTACCCGAGAGGACTTGAACATTATGTGGGCACTCGACCAAGATGAACACATCAATTGGTTTGATGTGTTTACAACTATGTTCAAGGGTATGCAGCAGGCATACTACTCTTCACAGTACGTGGGTTGTACTTCATTGATCACTAGCATAGCCATTGGTTGTCAATTTACTCTACCCGAGAGATACACAGAATTTCGAGAATTGGACTTTAACCTATTAAGGAAATTAGCTTTCCTCGCCAAAAAACCCGCTAGATTGGAATTTGCCTATAAGGAAGTAACTGAGGAAGAAGACCCCTCCGAGAACGCGCGCTCGGTTGGGAACTTCAATGATACAAGCAAAGATAAGGGTAAGGAAAAAGCTACCTCGAGCAAAACACAGTCCAAGAAGCCTAAGAAAAATAATTCGGGTATTGAGTGGTATGAGGTTCGTAGGGTGACTATCAAAGAATTTCGCAAGCCTAGAGGAGAACCAATAGAGATCGAGTCTGATGATGATTAAACCTTATTTCTTATTTCTTCTACAAATAATCATGTCTTTGTTTGGAAAACAAAGTTATTCAATAAAGAAGAAATTTATCTCTTACCAAATTTTAGGGTTACTAAAAATAAAATTCAGAATTAAAACACCTTGAACAAAAAAATAAACTCAATTAAATTCTGAATTTTGGCCGAGCCCACTCGACCAACTAAGAGATGTCACTCGATCGAGTGAACCTATCTTAAACCGAAATCAAACTTCATCGATCGAGTCATCTGGTTCACTCGACCGAATCAAACTATTGGGCCATATCACCTTAAACATTAAACAAAACCTAGCCCAACTACACAAAACAAAACCCTAACTCGACCGAGTTTATTTACACTTAAGACCAAATGGAGAGTGGTCGAGTTAAGAGGACACAAGATAGAAGTTGTGAAAGAATGGAAATTTCGTTGAAGGATACCGATCACCACCTAGACCTACATTGCATCACTCGACCGAAAGAAACGTCAAGAAGATGAAGAATTCGTAGATGCAGAAGATAACGTAGGTGACAACGAATAGGTCTGATAATGAACAACTTCCGAATCCTTAGAAACACCCGATATCTCCAAACAAACAACAAAACAACCATAAAACAAACTTTCACAACTAGAAACAGATTGATCGAGTACTTGACATTTGCACTTGTTTGAACATTTTAAATTACTTATCTATCATGTTTTGCTTTGTTTGTTATATAATGACAAATCTTTGTTAGCATTGCAAGAATGATAGATGTGCAGCGCATTGGAAAGTCAAGATACGAAGAAAAATGTCAAGAACGAAATACTCGACAACCAGCTAAGTATCTCTACACCTTAATCTTAATTTATTGCTTAGGGACTAAGCAAATTTTTAAGTGTGGGGTGGGGAGTAGTATGCATACAAATTTTCATGATATATATACATTGCATACTTTTCAAAAATTTGCATACATCCTACTATTTAAATGAAAACACGTTGAAAAATGTCAATTAAACATGCTAAACAAGATCGAGCACTTAGATTAAAAATGTTTGCTGAGAAACTCATGAATTGAAATTTTTGAATTGAACGACATTCATGATAGAAAATTTATTTCTTGTGACTTAACATAAGAGCTTGCCTAGTTTGATTTTTCTTAGAAATTTTTGACATAACCTTGAGAAAAGCAAAGTTTTATCAATTTCATAGAGGAAATTTTTGAACGAAACATGGATAATATTTCATAAAGCTATTGTATTGCCTTTAGGTGACTTAAGCATATCTCGTAATATATGGTGCATTTGTTGTAACACTCGAGTTAATATTTTGGCATCTAGTCAAGTCTTAAGTGTGGGGTTATCCATAAAGTCGAGCATTTGCCGAGGGTTAGGAAAGGTAAAATTTCCCCCTTGAAAGTATCTGCTTTGACAAAACAAAAAACATTGCCGAGGGTTAGGAAGGTAAAATTTACCCCCTTGAAAGTATTTGTTTGATAAAAAAAAGAAGATAAAAAAATAGAAAGAAAATATATTCGTTTCCCCACTTAAGTCCTTGCTTTGCCTAAATAATGTTGCGACTCGAGTGAAGCTGTCGAGTGATAACCATGGAGAATTGCTTAGGGACGATCCTTGTACTTATGTACGTAGGCATGACATGCTTTTGAGAGAAAAATTCATGAAATATGTGGTAATCATCCGGAATTCCTCTACTCTTATGGATTACGACGTGTAGTCTAATTCTTGGGCAAGAATTCTTGACCTTGACCTTATGGACTAGCCCTTGCTAGCATAGGTGATTGGTTCGGTGAAACTCCTCTTGAAATTGTGTTTTACTTTGTGATTTTCGGTGTAAGTTGGGAATGGAGAGAAAGGACAAATCAAGGTTAGTTTCTTATTGCTCGAGTTACGTTGAAATTTATGACTATCGTGATTTGAAGTGATTTTCAATGATTTTTCATGCCATGAATGATCAGCTATACTTTGAAGTGTTTATGATTAAAGAATAATGCAAAAGAATGTTTGTTGAATTGACTAGCTATGTAAATGAATATGATAAATGGATGATGTGCAGGATTTGTGAGTATTCCGTTATCTGAAAACTCTCACGAGACTAAAACTCGTCCGCTAGGGCAGCCTAGAGGTTTAAAGGCTTAATGCATATGCTAAATGCATTCGTGATTTTCTACGACAGTGAACTAGGATTAGATTAACTTTAGAAATCTCAGGAGTAAGAAATAAGCTTAATGCTTGTTCGGGACGAACAAGGATTAAGTGTGGGGTATTTTGATGAGTGTTAGAAATGTCTATTTTAAGCCCCTACTTTCATGCTTATTTCCTATGATTAATAACGTAAAATATATTACTTTTGATACTTTGATTGATGTTTCAGGTCAAAAGCACGGTTTACACCTTGCGAAGGAGCATAAATGGAAATATGAGGAAAAGCACGTGAATTCGGCCTAAATCAGACGTAATTGGAAGCATTTCTGCAATTCTTAGACCGAGTGCATTAAAGTACTTTACTCGAGCAAGTCATCACGTGACCAAGACCCTTCGTGTGGATTATCTCATTAACTCGAGCCATTCAATACAAGATTTAATACATGAAGATAAGGAAGACCTTTCATTCCACTCGAAGATTAAATGAGAAGATAAGGAATAACTCTACATTTACTCGGCCATTTATGATTATAGTTAAAGCAAGACCTTTGAAATCACTCGAGCCCTAATGAACTACACTATATAAGCATCACAAGACCTTTGAAGAAGGTTGGCTGCTGCTGCCCGAGCTACCTAAGGGGGCTGAAATAATAATAAAGTGATTGATCATAGTCGAGTAAACCAAGTGAAGAAGAGAAGGAGCCGAGAGAGCTCAAGATACCGATTGAATTATTGAAGATTATACAACCAGATTTTTGTACTCGAGATAACGAGGAGAATAGCAGCAGCTTCGGAGCTCGACCGTGGATCATCAATCACTGAGAATTTCTAAACTTTACTCTTGTTTTATTTACAATCGTTTTACTTTACAATCGTTTGAATCATGTTTGCTTTATCACTCGAGATGAGTGAGTAGTTTCTTTATGATGAGGATTTGATGAATCTCTAATGCTTATGAATAACTTGAACATGATTATTTAATTTATATGAATCAATTCTTGTATGATAATTGCGTGTGTTGAATCATACCCGAGCTTAATCTTCATAAAATAGGTGTCTGACAAAACATCTAGAAGTGTAGGTCGGAGTAGTATATCTAGGGAGGGGACCGAGAGGTGAACTTAGATTATTTAGGATTCAATACAACCATTAGATCAAGTATATTAGCAAAGCGAGAGCAGCGAGGATATTTGGTGCATGAATGTAATAATAAGCGTATTTAGACAAGACTAGTGAAATTCCAACATTCGAGAGTGAGGAAACTCTAGTTGAGTAGATGTTTAGGTGTGATTCCAACATTCGAGAGTGAGGATTCGTATGCTAATGCTACTCAGTCTAAATTCTATAATATAAATCCAACATTCGAGAGTGAGGGTTTATATTATCATATAACTATGCATTCTAGATTAAATTGTCATCAAGAAGGAAATTCATAACTATAATATAAATGCAACATTCGAGAGTGAGTATTTATATATCTTGTTCGAGTGAAACCATAAGTATTAGTAGAGGATTCTCATCCTTGTCATAGTTTTTAATATTTGATAACAAACCTTTTCTTTAAATATTGCCTTAAGATTGCTTTAGAATAAATAAAATTGCCCTTTGAAATAAATAAAACACTTTAGAACTAAATTGAAAGCTAGTGCTAAGTACTAAAAGCTAGTAATCGAGTTTGAAATATAACTTGACTCCACTGTTCCCTTGGGTTCGACACTAGGTCACCCCTAGTTCTATAAATTCTTTTGAGTTGCGTGTAGGAATATCTATCATCTATACTGCACACGTCAGTTTCCTCAAATGGAAAAACTTCCTCATAGAAGATCACATCCCTGCTAACAAAAACTCGATTTGTCTCAATGGAATGAATCTTGTATCCTTTTTGCGTAGGTGGATAACCTAGAAATATACATTTCTCCGCACGGGGATTAAACTTGTCTCTGTCAACCTTCTGTGTACTAACATAACACAAACATCCGAAAACACGCAAATGATTCAAAGCCGGCTTACTACCAAACATCACCTCGTATGGAGTAGCACCCTGCAGAATCTGAGAAGGAGTTCTGTTAATGAGATACGTAGCAGTTAAAACACAGTCACCCCAAAAAATCTTAGGCACATTCGATTTGAATCTTAAGGCTCTTGCAACATTTAATAAATGTCTATGTTTCCTTTCCACCACGCCGTTTTGCTCAGGTGTATAAACACAGCTAGTTTGATGAACACAACCCTGTTTCTTCAGGAAACTGCTCAACTCAGAATTGATAAACTCTCCACCATTATCTGATCTCATCACCTGAATATCTTTCTGAAATTGAGTTTTCACCAAAGCAAAAAAATGTATCAATAACAATGTAACTTCTGACTTATTCTTCATCAGATCTGTCCAAGTGCACCTACTGAAATCATCCACAATAGTCAGAAAATACTGACAACCTGACATAGTTTTGACTGCAAATGGCCCCCAAACATCACAATGTATCAACTCAAAAATTCTTTTAGAATTATGATTTCTCAAACCAAATTTCAGTTTTGACTGTTTTGCCAAATGACAAACACAACACTGTAATTCACAGTCTCTTCTCAGAATGTCCTCTGGCAACAACTGATACATGACTCTTAATGGTACATGACCAAGCCTGCCATGCCATGTTTCAACACTCACTGACTTATTTTGTACTAAACTACATCTAACTTCAGCTTTCTCTTCTTTTACACTGCTTCCTTTCAAATGATAGAGTCCTCCCCTTCCTTTACCAATCTTCAGGGTAGTCTTCCTGACTAAGTCCTGGATCACACAATTTGAATCAGTGAAAGTAACTGAGCATTTCGAGTCTGCAGTTAACTTACTTACTGAAATCAAATTGATCCTAAATTGAGGAACTAGCAACACATCATTTAGGACTAAGTCATGACTCAAAATGCACTTCCCAGCAGTACTGACTTTAATAGTCTCACCATTAGGTAACAAGACATTGCAAGCCTTTGATAACTCAAAAGTTTCAATTATCATTTGACTATTGGAAACAAAATGATTCGTAGCTCCACTATCAACTATCCACGAATCAAAGTCAACATTGCAGATAGTATTAACACAAATACCTGCCATATGCACTTGCACTTCAGCCTTTTCTTTTCCTTCTGCACATTCAACCCAGACAAAAACACATTCAACTGTTTCTGAGTAGCCAACAACTGATTCAACTGATCCTGAGTTATCTGTGCATTATTATTAGACTGATCTTCTCTAGTAACTGATTTTCCTTTCTCCTTTCCTACATCTGAAACTGTTTCAACAACATTACTCATGGACTTATTCCCTGAATTCTGCTTTCCAGCTTTACCCTTTCCTTTCCAATTACTTGGATATCCATTCAGTTCATAGCAAAACTTTCTCGTGTGTCCAAATGTATTGCAATAATCACAGTAAAACCTTTCTTTATCACCATTACTCTTTCCAGACTGAGGTTGTTTGCTAGGATTTCCTTGTCTCTGAACATACAGAGCAGATGCTTCATCACAGGGAGCCTTTGTGACTGCAAGCTGAGTTTCATCCTGAGCAACCATGTCAAATACTGTATCCATATCCGGAATACATCTCATAGCCAGAATATTTGTTCTAATTTGCGAATGACATTCATTCAGTCCCATCAAGAATTGAATCACTTTGTCCTCATCTCTGTCCTCTTCAATGATACGACATTTTTGACAATTAGAACTTTCCTCACAGCCTACAAGCTTACTCCTCCTGATTGCCTCAAGCTCTTCCCACAGCCTTCCTAATTTTTCGAAATAATCTGCCACTTTTAAATCTCCCTGTTTCAAGCTACTGACACTTCTGCCAATTGCAAACTTCCTAGCAACATTTGTTCCCGCAAATCTGGTATGTAAAGCTTTCCATGCTACAACTACATCCTTAGCATGTAAAATCACTCCCTTAACATTCTTTGAAACTGAAGCAATTATCCAGGACATCACAATGTCATTACATCTTTGCCATCGATCAGCCAAATCTGGATCACTAGGTCTAGGATACTTTCCATTCACAAATCCTAACTTAGATCTCGCAGATAACGCAATCTCCATCGACTTCCTCCAATCCACGAAATTCTTTCTTCCAACCAAGATTTCACTAACAATCGGACCAGCAGTAATCTCACTACTATTCACAAAAAACGGATCTACAACCACACCAGAACTCTGGCTCGATGTACCAGAGATCGGCGAAAACACCGACGGATCTACGCCAGCCATCGGACACTACCAATCGAATCGAATCAAGAAAGAAACGAAATCAAAGAAATACAAATCAACGTACCAGTCCTCGCTCCCGCTCTGATACCATGTCGCGAATCCAATCTTGGTCGCCGGAAGCGTCGCCTGAGTTCACCGGAAAGCGCTGCGGAGCAGAGTTAGGGCGCGATTGATAGGGAAATTTCAATTGTATTCAATATGTGAAAAACGTGTTACATGAGAGTTTTTATACTAAGCTATATTAACAATGAAGTCCCTAACAAAGTAAAAATTACATCACCTAAATTAAATTACACAGACTGACAAATGAATCCAACAAGATCGTCAGCGCAAATGGTGCATTTTTCATAAAGAAACTTTAAATGGAAGTTAACTTTTCTGTTTTCATAGTATATGAAATTGACAGCGCGTCGTTGTGCACTGCAAATCTAAATTTATATTCCTACTAAAAGCTAGTATAGCAGTAAGTAGGGTCGAACCCAAGGGAAAGTAATCTAGTTTAAGAGTTATGCTACAACTAATCCTACTCCTATCAGGGGGTTTGTGTGAGTGTTTGTAACTACAACTAAATATACTAATAAAAGAAAAACACAGTTCAGGGAATCTCGTTACAACCTGTAATCATAGACCAGACATGCATCAAGTCAGTAAATTATAATTGTTCTAATTAGATAGTCCCGCTAGGGTTGTTACCTAATTCTAGTTCTATCTTCTATTACCCGCTAGAGTCTCAAGAAGATGTAACAATTACCTAATCAAATACCACAATAGTTCCACCGCTAGGCTTTACTATATGACAATCAATTAAATATCATGCAATTGATATAAACCTAATTTCACCGCTAGGCTAGGTCAAGCAAATAACAAAGCATGCAATACATAACAAGAACAGAATTCACTAAATTAAAACATGCTATTCAATGGACTCATACAAAGTTGCAACTAAATTCCCCAAACTGGGAATTAGCTACTACTACAAAACATTAATCTAAAATTGAGTTTGAAGAGGAAAACTTTGCTTGTGGCCGTCCAGGCTCTCTTTTGAATTAGGGTTAACACCCTATTTATAATGTAGCTGAAGATGTCGAATTGGGCTGGGCCAGACAGATCCGCGGACCCTTAATGAATATTTCCCGCGGACCCTTAAGGATTTAATTAATTCTTCAGCGTCCGCGGAAATAATCTCTTCAGCGTCCATGTCTGACGTCAGCATGATGTCATCCAGCTCCTTTCTTCATCTTCTTGATCCGAATTCGCCTAAAATGCTCCATTAGCGTGTAAAAGCTCTCTTGCAGTCATAATATGCCTGAAATGCAAAACATACAAAAGGTAATATTTCACAAACAAAACATATAAAATAATGGAAATAAGACAATGATGGATCGTATAAATACGCTCCATCAAACTCCCCCACACTTATCCTTGTTCGTCTCGAACAAGTAAAAGTCTAGACTGCAGATTCGAATCAATCAAAGTATACTGTAACTACATGACAATCCAACTCGTGATATTCTATCTAATCATCTCATCAACATCTGCATACAATCATCATCAATAATGCTCAATCTGCACTCAACAATATAGAATACTCAAGTCAAGATATCAATGAATAATGTAGAGATAGTCCTTTTCAGATTCCTAACTTCATTCTTCAATTCACAATCCTAATTGCACTAACAGTTGAGTTTTTAATATGGCATCCGAAAGACACTATTAGATAAATTCACTGGCAACAACAAACTTTTATTCATTTTTTTCTTTTTGAATTTTCTGATTTTTTTTTGATGGCTTGCCTTATTTTGGCTTGTGCCATTGGTTAAAGCAAGTGCTCAAGTGGGAAGTGTCTTGGTTTTCTTCCTAACCCCGGCACTAGTCAATAACCAATATAAAACAAAAACATTCGTTGCCAATGAACTATCCACATATAGATTTCACTTCTCTTCTTGTCCTTTTTACGCGAGTCAAGATGAGGGTCGCTCATCTCTTTTCCCGGTTACTCAGACAAGAGATTAGATAATCTTTTCACAATTCGGAATGCCACAATATCAACTCAACATATAGCGCAATTATTCATGCAAATATCAGAATGAATGTCAAATCCCTCTAGGACATTTTCTATCAACTCTACATCACCAGATATCTCAACTCAAAAGCATTCATATCATCAAGCACAAACATCACAAAACATCAGATTTCATGCATGCAGATATATCAGAAATTCATAGGATAGAACATCACTCATATAGATCATCATTTCATCACAGCATACAATGATAATTCTCCTCTTCGACTCATAAAAAAAATAAAACAAAAAATGACTCTAGACTCTAAACTGACTCGATTTCCCTCCCCCACACTTGAAATATGCCGTGTCCTCACGGCACAACATATGACAAGGATGAAGAAGGGGACACAGACACTAATAAAATAAAGATAAAAGATGAAATAGGGGAAAAAGGAACTCCCCTAGCGATCTCAGATATTCGGTGCCCATGGATATGTGAGATCAAACTTTCTAGTAGGCACCGGCCTACATCGTCCCAAACCATTTTGTTGTTTATGCATTGCTCCTCGTAGGTCTGGTGGTTTAGCCTTGATATCCCATGTGTCACCTACACCACACTGGTCAGTGTTATAAAGATTTGAATCAAATTTACCTTTATGATCCGGTGGTTTATCCTTCAGCGTTCCACATGTCGGCCTAAACAGCCATGGATCTCCTTGCTTTATTAAATCCATCCTCATGTCTTCTTGTACATGTAAAGAGGTTGGAAGAAAAGGGTCAAAAAATCGATTTTCAGAATTTTGTCCAGCATGTACCGCGTACCCTTCACAATTTAATTCCGCGGACCCTATTGAATATCCTGAAATTTGTTTAAGGTCCGCGGAATAAATTCCTTCCACGTCCGCGGTACCCGCTGAGATATGTTCCATGGACCCGTCATCAAATAAAGCCGCGGACCCTGAAGAATATCCCATAATTTGTGAACCGTCCGCGAGTAAAATGCACTGAGGGTCCGCGGTAGGCGCTGAGTGTGAATCCGAACTTTCTCTCTTTGACCTCTCTTCTGACTCCTCTTCACTGCTGAAACTCACAACATTCTCACTACTCTTGGGATCCAAAATTATTTGTGAGCGGAGATTTTCTTTCTCATTCTGGAGCTCAGCAATCGCAGTGGCCATTTGGGACAGTTTCTTGTTGATATCGATTTGGAATGCTTGTTGGTTTGTAGCCAATTCCTTCACCATATCCTCTAGTGTTTTGTCTGAGCTTGCGTTGTTGTAGACCTGGAAGAAATTCTGTTGTTGGAATAGTGGCTGATACGGTGGAGGTTGATTGTCCCAATCATGACTATAATCCTCAGTCCACTGCGGCCTAGGTTCATACGTGCCACTGTAATCCTGGTATCCTCCCATTGCATATGCATCATCTCTTTGATCATTATAAATCATGGGACACTCATCTATTTCGTGACCAGTATTACCACAAAATTCACATGAGTTGGCCGCCAATTGTCGCAACATCTCTTTTATCGCTCTAATATCCTTGAGCATCTGAGTTGTGCCTCCCTGAAACTGCTGTTGTTCTGGATATTGTTGAGCCTGATATTCTGGGTACTGTTGGTAGTGAAATTGCGGTGGAGACATGTACCGTTGTGGATATGGATCATGTGGCGTGTATGGATCTCTTTGATATTCACCTGCATAATCCATGAGAAAAAGTCAATTTTTTTTTCGATAAATAAAAACTGAAAAAAAAAACTAAATTAACTAAAACTCTTAAACTAAAGTTGCTTTCCCCGGCAACGGCGCCAAAATTTGACAGCGCGTCGTTGTGCACTGCAAATCTAAATTTATATTCCTACTAAAAGCTAGTATAGCAGTAAGTAGGGTCGAACCCAAGGGAAAGTAATCTAGTCTAAGAGTTATGCTACTAGCTAATCCTACTCCTATCAGGGGGTTTGTGTGAGTGTTTGTAACTACAACTAAATATACTAATAAAAGGAAAACACAGTTCAGGGAATCTCGTTACAACCTGTAATCATAGACCAGACATGCATCAAGTCAGTAAATTATAATTGTTCTAATTAGATAGTCCCGCTAGGGTTGTTACCTAATTCTAGTTCTATCTTCTATTACCCGCTAGAGTCTCAAGAAGATGTAACAATTACCTAATCAAATCAACACAATAGTTCCACCGCTAGGCTTTACTAATATGACAATCCAATTAGATATCATGCAAT
Organism: Sedum album; assembly: GCA_006409495.1. Taxonomy (NCBI): domain Eukaryota; kingdom Viridiplantae; phylum Streptophyta; class Magnoliopsida; order Saxifragales; family Crassulaceae; genus Sedum; species Sedum album. Next base: position 11,985 of record QZGG01000646.1, on the reverse strand, counting down.
TGATATAAACCTAATTTCACCGCTAGGCTAGGTCAAGCAAATAACAAAGCATGCAATACATAACAAGAACAGAATTCACTAAATTAAAACATGCTATTCAATGGACTCATACAAAGTTGCAACTAAATTCCCTAAACTGGGAATTAGCTACTACTACAAAACATGAATCTAAAATTGAGTTTAAAGAGGAAAACTTTGCTTGTGGCCGTCCAGGCTCTCTTTTGAATTAGGGTTAACACCCTATTTATAATGTAGCTGAAGATGTCGAATTGGGCTGGGCCAGACAGATCCGCGGACCCTTAATGAATATGTCCCGCGGACCCTTAAGGATTTAATTAATTCCTTCAGCGTCCGTGGAAATAATCTCTTCAGCGTCCATGTCTGACGTCAGCATGATGTCATCAGCTCCTTTCTTCATCTTCTTGATCCGAATTCGCCTAAAATGCTCCATTAGCGTGTAAAAGCTCTCTTGCAGTCATAATATGCCTGAAATGTAAAACATTACGAAAAGGTAATATTTCACAAACAAAACATATACAAATAGATGGAAATAAGACAATGATGGATCGTATAAATACGCTCCATCAGAAATTGTAGACGAAATTCTAGACAGTTGCAGTTAGTTACTTCACTATGTGGCGTGCAACAAGTACTTTAAGATCCTAAATTTGAGGCATCGAGATGTTTGCATAAGACAGTCTTGATGCTGAAACTAAACTAATTGCAGATATGCAGATTAAAGAAACTACAGATGCGTCAAAAGTCAAGATATTGATTCAAATTGCCAATAAAACAAGTCATACCTGATATCAGCTAACGTGTGTGCTTGCGCGTAACATTTCATTTTACAGGTTTTTATGCTTCCTTTTTGCATACCTCCATGTGCCTACTTGACCTCATCAGACATCAAAAATAAGATTTTCATCAAATATATGCAGACTGATGCCTTTCAGCTTTCACTTTTTTTAAAAGTATTCGATATAAAGACGAGGATTACTTCACTTTGGAATATCAACGTTAACTCTGAGACCAGGTGCATCCAATTTCAGGCTAGAAAACTTCTAACAGTATATATATTCCTTCTCGAGTTGCTGTCAGTATATATCGAAAAACTTTTTTCTTCTTAATCTTAAAAAGCTGAAAAGTGATAAACCGAAAGACTGAAAATCTGAATAATGCAAACTCACGAATATTCACCATCTTCAGATTATTCCCAAGAGTTAGCATTATGTTTCTATATATTTCCTAAGCATATTTATCGATGTACCTTAGTTTGCGCTACTGCAAGTCAGAAGTCACTGTACATAACAATCTTAGTAGTTTTTCGACATTTGTGATGTATAAAAATTTCAGGATACTCATTGGTAGATGCAGCAGTTTAATTAGTTGTCAGTTCAGATGGAATATTTAACCACACTTGAGTTATATAATCTGAAAAAATCACACTTGCCTTGGAAAGGAGAAGTTGCTGAAGTATCCACTTCTATATAAATCATTGCTCGAGCTGCAACTTCCTCATCATCTCATACATTTTCTCATCTCACCTTTCTTCAGTTCTTTTATTGGAAAAATGGGATTCCTGGAGCTTTCAGTTGTTGCATTTCTCACCATTTTGCAGACTGCAGCTGCTGGCAGTGGATGGTCCAGCGCACACGCAACATTTTACGGAGGAAGTGATGCTGCAGGAACAATGGGTAAGTGAACTTTAATCTTGATCCATAAATATTTTTACAAAAAAATCTAGGCAAGATTTTTGGTGACTGACTTTTGATTTTGGCTCAGGCGGGGCTTGCGGATATGGGAACTTGTACAGTCAAGGATACGGAACAAACACAGCTGCACTAAGCACTGCTTTGTTCAATAAAGGAGCAAGTTGTGGCGCTTGCTATGAGATCCAATGTGTGAATGACAAGCCATGGTGCCTTGGAGGTTCCATCATTATTACTGCTACTAATTTCTGCCCACCTAACTTTGCTCAGGCGAATAACGCCGGAGGCTGGTGTAACCCTCCTCTTCAGCATTTTGATCTTGCTCAACCTGCATTTCTCCGCATTGCCAAGTACAAAGCTGGAATAGTACCAGTTCAATACCGAAGAATTCCCTGCAAAAAATCTGGAGGTATTAGATTCACAATAAACGGTCATTCATATTTCAATCTTGTACTGATCACAAATGTTGGAGGCTCCGGCGATGTTGTGTCAGTTTCGATAAAAAGTAGTAAAACAAACTGGCAGACCATGTCGCGGAACTGGGGTCAGAACTGGCAGAGTAACTCGTACTTCAACGGCCAAGCTCTGTCATTTAAGGTCACTACCAGCGACGGACGTACCGTCATTTCCAACAAAGTTACTCCCTCCAGTTGGGCTTTTGGCAAAACCTACAGTGGAGGCCAATTCTGATAACATCTCAGCCCCATTCCGATCTCTTACGACAAACCAAGTTTGCAAGACGAGGTCATATGGGATCGCATAAATCCTAACAAAAATAGCTTTTCCTGCATTTTATCCGACCATTTGCCGGATGATTAACTTTACAGGTATAACACAGTGAAGGGTTCTGTTTTGAAATGGCCCGGAAATTGTTCTGTTCTGTTCTTTCTTACAGAAGCAGCAGTGCCTTTCTGCTTTTCTATGATGAGATACTAAGTGTTGTGTTTTCTGTTTCTTTATGTTGTTTTGAGGTTTGGTTAGTGTTTTGTTAAAAGATTTGCGCTGGGTCGGATTCAAATCCAATGGTGAAACAACAATTTGCAACGATCCAAAATTACATATAGTTAAAATAATGTCAAAATGATGTTGTTTTGATCCTCACGTCAAATAGCTACGCTGCAACAAGTCGAGCTTCTTGCAGTTTTGTAACTGTTGCAACACTTGTAATGACATTTGCATTTGATGTTTGAAACATCAAACATTACGCACTCTATGTACATTTGAGTTGAGGTTATGATGTCAAAATGGTGCTAAGGTGTAATTCTTTACACGAAAAGTAGCAATGGAAATAGATGAAAGCCACATTTATTAGAACGAGCGAATACGTACGATTTTTTGGACATTTAGTTATTACAAAGGAGAATGAACCATGTTCAGCACAATGTCTTATTGTTGATTGATCATGTGCCTCTGGTTGTGTCTTTGTCGTCTAGTAATTTACAGTTTCTTTGATTGCGTCAAGGATCTGCATACGGGCAATGTTTGATTTCAGCTTTGGTAGAACAAGTAGATTAGAAGAGAGGACGAAAGGATTTACCTTGTTTTTTGTTGGCATGTAAAATGGCTCGAAGACGAGAGGGAAGGGTGTATCCAGGCCACAAACTCTAGATACCGGGGCTTCCAGCTGCCATACATAATTGAAAGAAGAGACGTTAAACCAAACATCATTCATTGAGTTGCATTTAAGTCTCATAAGAGTTATGCCTAACTATGCTAGAACTTTTGCAGTACAATCTATGGTGCCAATTCTGTGTCGGTTGTCATATAAAATATTACGAAATGCTAAAATTAGAATCAAGTTTTGATAATATGAAGTAAAGAACCTATCAAACTACTTACCCTCAAGAAACAACTTTCGACTATAGAAGCAGAGATCTCAGCTCCAAATCCACCAGTTACCGGAGCTTCATGACTAATCTATGAACATAAGAGTAAACCCATCACCAAAAACAAGCCACTATGCTCAAAATGTCACAATATATACGGAGTATATAATAACTACTTACAAGTAGTCTCCCGGTTTTTCTAACCGAGGCTTCAACAGTTTCCTTGTCCCAAGGGATTAAAGTTCTCAAGTCAATCAGTTCGCAAGAAATTCCTTCCTGCAAGGTTAGATATACTTGTTTTACTTATGGCCTTACCTACTTATTTATCAAGAATCAGAAATAGTCGATTGCCCTATAAAATTGAATGCCATACCTTTTCGGCGTCCTTGCAAGCCTGTTCCATAACCGCCAACTGAGCTCCCCACCCGACAAGGGTTATGTCACTTCCCTCTCTTATCACCTTGAGTGACAACAATTACTGTTAATGTCCGATTTACATGTAAAACAAACGAAAGCTAAGAACCTGATTAGCTGTACCTCTGCTTCTGAAAGAGGAGTCATGTAATCACCTTCCGGAACCTCTTCTACAGCTAACCGATAAAGCCACTACAGATTTACAACTGTTTAGAAATTGATGGCAACAACTAATTGAGAAGCTAACCTCACAATTTAATGATAAAAAGTTCAAAGTTTCTACCTTTGGCTCAAAAAATACAACTGGATTAGGATCACGTATTGATGACAATAACAAGCCCTTTGCTTGTGATGGACTTCGAGGAATTACAACCTGCAAAACACATTAATTTAACCCAACAGCAACTGAAAATATTCCAAAATGCTAAGAGTTTAAATGTCAAAACCAAGGTGATCGTGTAAGAAATTACTTTGATGCCTGGAACATGACAAAAGAAGGCTTCGGGAGACTGAGAATGATAATGCCCACCATGGCCAACAGCTCCATAAGGAGCTCGTATAGTCAAACCTGCAATTAGTCACACACTTTAGTATAAACGATTTAAGGAAAAAGATGAGAAAAAAAAATACCTCCGCAGTTAAACTGATTTCCGCTTCGATATCGAAATTTAGCAGCCTCATTGACAATCTAAAAGGAGAATTCAATCATTAAGAAAACGCCGACATAAAACTCTTTACACAACATATTACTAAAACAAGTATCCACATTCCATACCTGATCAAAAGCAGGATAAATATAATCCGCAAACTGAATTTCCGCAATAGCTCGATTATCCATAGCAGCAAGACCAATAGCAAATCCAACTATACCCTAAACAACATCAAAAAAATCTGCTCAAACACCAAAAAACTCAAAATTCAATAAAGAAATATAAATGCAGGAACACACTTGTTCGCAAAGTGGAGTATTGAACACTCGGTGTTTCCCAAATCGATCAAGCAATCCAGTGGTGCATCTGAACACTCCACCAAATCCAACATCTTCTCCAAAGACATATGAGCTACAATTTCAACACTAATCATTAAACAGCAAGTAACAAAACACCAGCAGAACATTGAATTCAGACACACAAACACACAAACTGGCCGAGGGTCGGACTCTAGGGCGATGTGGAGGGCTTGATTGATGGCAGTGAAGAGGTTGATTGGCGTAGTGGCTGATGTAAGATTTTTATGATCAGAAGTTGTTGTAATTGTGGTGGTTGGGGATGAGGTTGAAAAGGGTCTTGTTGAAAGAGTGAAAACAGAGTAACGAGTGGAGGAGGAGGCTAAAGATTGAAGCTTTCTGATTGTTGAAGCGGCCATGAGTTAGAGATGATTGATTGGTTGTTGATGAAGAGTTGTGGTGGCAGAGGTGGAACAGTGTGAGACAGATGAGTGTTTAATTCCGCAACTTCCGGACCTGATCGCCAGCTAGGATTCACGTGTTAGACATGTTTGACTATTGGGCCGACACTGGACCGAAATTGGGCCGACAATCGATGCTTCAGCCCATAACCGCTCGAGTATAAATAACAAAGCTGCGAATGTTTTCAATTCTAGGGTTTCATCGAGCCACAATTCGACGCCATGGGGAGAAGTAAGTCATTCCAATCTCTTTTGTAATCGTTGAGCTTGAAATTCAATTGATGCAATGTGTATTTGTATAGTGAATCGAATTTAGAGCTTAGGGTTTATTCGATTCGAATTTGAACTAGTCTTGAATAGAATTAGGGTTTTAAGTTTGTGTAAATTGTTTGTGTTGTTTTAGGACCTGCTAGATGCTACAGGCAGATCAAGAACAAGCCGTATCCGAAATCCAGGTTTTGTCGGGGTGTGCCAGACCCCAAGATCAGAATCTATGATGTTGGTGCTAAAAGGAAGGGTGTTGATGAGTTTCCATTTTGTGTTCATTTGGTGAGTTGGGAGAAGGAGAATGTATCAAGTGAAGCGTTGGAAGCTGCGCGTATTGCTTGTAACAAGTACATGACTAAGTTTGGAGGGAAAGATACTTTCCATTTGAGAGTTAGAGTTCATCCTTTCCATGTGCTTAGGATTAATAAGATGCTTTCGTGTGCTGGAGCTGATAGGCTTCAGACTGGTATGAGAGGTGCTTTTGGAAAGCCACAGGGTGTTTGTGCACGTGTGAGTATTGGGCAGGTTCTTTTGTCTGTGCGATGCAAGGACAGCAATAGTCAACATGCTCAGGAGGCTCTTAGACGTGCCAAGTTTAAGTTCCCTGGTCGTCAAAAGATCATTGTCAGCAGGAAGTGGTGAGATACAGATTTACCATCATTTTAAATACATATCTGTTCCATTTTAGTTCTATGGTTGTTGATCAGAAAATATCTTGTTATCAGGGGTTTCACCAAACACAACCGCAATGACTACATAAAATGGAAGGCAGAGAACAGAATAATGTTGGATGGTGTTAATGCCAAGGTATTTGCTATTGAATCTTCAATGTTTATATTTCGCAACTTGTTGTTGCATGCTAATGTTCTGATTTATTTATACAGCTTCTTGGATGCCATGGACCTCTTGCAAACCGTCAGCCTGGACGAGCTTTCTTGGATGCAGTTGCCTAAAAAACTTGTGCTGAGTGATTTTCAAGACACCATTCTCTGATTTTGTACTTGCTTGTCTTCATTTAAATTTATTCATGACAATTATGGGGGCTTTGTTAAATCCTTCTCAATTAAATTGTTTGACAATTTTTCTATTGAAGAACACATTTCTATTTTAATCTTTCAACTGTTGTTTTCTACTTTCTACTTGGAACTAAAATGAAATAAAAGCATGAGAAATATAATTAATTATACTATCATATTTTGCTTGTAAATCTGTAATTTGCTATACTTATTCACGTAAAATAGTTATATTTGCCATGTCTATTTTAAGAGTTTCAGTTTTGTCCATCCATTGGAGGGATCATGGCCATGGGTAAGGTCAATGTCTATCAGGTGCAAAAACTGAAACTTAATTAGCAACTTTCGTTTCCAAAGTATTCATTTTTTCCTGCCCTGAGAACCGAAATATTCTGGTGCTGACAATTTTTGTTGAGGTTTGAATTGTATGCGTCTGGGGATAATTGCGCAAGGTCAGGGGACATCTTGGAGTTCCTGATTGTATGATGTAAGATCAAGGATCCCCAGGTACTGTTATAAGATACGATTTATTATTTCATAATAGTGGCCTCTTGGTTCATAAGGTTCTTCTGCCTGAAATGCCTAAATATATGCACTTTGGTCAAGATTTTATAATACTAATATGATTTTTTGCATTGGAGATGCGTGCTGCTGTAATTCATTGTGATTAAGTCGTCAGATGGGACAGTGCTGGACCAGGGTATTATTTCATTTTGATATTTCCAGCTCCTTGAACTCATATCAGCATTGTTAAATATGAAAATATTGACCTGATTTTATGCAGTTGTGTAGTTGTCAAAATACGGGTGACAAGAACGCTTTGCATCTCATTAACAGATCCGTGCACAAAATCACTGCTAAAGACAAATGGGAAACAAAAATATCAGAGGCGGAGAAAGAAGGAAAGATTGTAAGTCATAGTTGATTAAAAGTTTCTACAATGCTGTTCATTGAATCCAATATTTATTGAAGTTGCAACATATTCTGCTTCAACTCACTCAGGTAGTAGCAGCATTCACGGCATCATGGTGTGCTCCTAGTAAAGAGATCATACCTTTCTATCAAGAACTTGCTGGCAAATACGATAATCTGTCATTTCTCACTATTGATGTTGATGAACTAGCAGTAAGAGTTTTGTTCCATCCCTGCTGGATTTGTAGATTACATAGATTTACAAAATCCTAATTTCGGTACCTACCAAATGTGTTTTCAGGAATTCAGTAGTTCATGGGATATCAAAGCCACCCCAACTTTTTTCTTCCTCAAAGATGGGCGACAAGTTGAGAAACATGTTGGTGCTGACAGATCAGAACTCGAAAGGAAAATTGCTATAATCTCAGCTTCTTTGAAGGCACCACCACAACAGTCCTAAATTTGTTTAACAATATATCTTTCTTGCATTAACACGACAATGCGTCGCTCTTCGACTTGCAAAGCCTGTAACAATTACTTGTCTCTTGGTGCTGTCAAAACATTTTTGGTTTCTTTAGTTTTTGGCTAGTTTTCATGTCCTGAATATCTAATTGGGTTTTGCTACATTGTGCATCGTTTTACCTATTTACCCCTGGTTTTAGTGTCAAAAAAAATAATTGAAATAAAATAAAATCAAATTGGGTTTACAACATTTTCCTATCTAATTAAATTAAATTAAAGTAAATTTAACTCATCTGAATATTAAATTTAATTAAAATAAATAATGCCGCCCAAAACCCAAAAATATTTTTTAAATTCCCAAAAAACCCCTCCATTTTCAGTCTTCTTTCTGGTCAACACCATCTGCTTTTTTTTTTTTTTTTTTTTTTGGTCAACACCATCTGCTTGTCTTCGTACGATCCACTCCAACTAACTCACTTCAACCAAAACCCTAATTCCCCTTCAACCCACTTCCGGTTGATCTGAATACAGGTCAGTAGTAAAGGTACTGCTTTCTTCTACTTCTTCTCAATTCCAGCTGCGATTTCTTTCCCCTAATTTAGTAAAGTTTCTTTCTTTACTTGGACGACAGTTGGTGTCTCAATCCATTCATGTTGTTTTATCTTTACTAATTTGATTCAGAATTTGGGTCTATAGTTTTGTATTGAATTGTTTAGCAAAGTGAAGTCTTTTTCTAAATTAGATCAAAGTTGTTTATGCAGTGGTTTGTTATCCTACTGATTTATGTGGAATACTTTCTATAGTGCTTTTATGAGGTTTGAGGGATTTTTTTCACATGCATTTGGTTTGTATTTAGGATTGGAACTCTAGTTGCTTCAGGAAATGGAGTCGAATTGCACTGGCTGGCTTGCCGATAGTATGCAAGGTGAGTTACTTCGATTTTTGTAACTTTTTTGTCACTAGTATGTTGAAGAAAACTGTTAACATTATATCAAAACGTTGGCTAATGCTTTTAAATGTTTTCTTGCAGTGGTGGAAAACAATGTCAAGCAGTTGCTGCAACTCATTGAAGATAAGAATGTTCAAATTACCAATGATGATTCTGAGACTGAGGGCCATGAAACGCCGGACATGGCTTCCTATGTAGACATTTTGTTTAGTCAATATCATTTGGTGGCAGAGCGATACAGTCAGTTGGCTAAGGAACAAGATAAAAATGTTCGAGAGTTTGATGAAAACTTGGCTTCTCCTTTTTATACCCCATATCAAAATTTACGGAGCACAAGCCTGAGCTGCAAGCTGTTGGGTCGGAGTCAGACATTCGTCTGATTGATCTTGCTAATAAGAATGGTTATGGTTCCTCATCAACTTCGTCCTCTGAGTCTGATTTAGAAAATCCGAATTCTGAATTATTCACTAATGGCGGTGGCTTGGATGGTGAAAAGACAGTGGTACTAAACAGAAGGTGAACAACTTGCTTCAGGAAATTGAAAAATATGAGAAAGAGCTTCAGATTGCTAATGGTAAAGTTAAGTCCTCCGAAGAGGAAGTGGGCTGGTTAAAGTCCAAACTTAAGGACAATGAGGCTGTGTTGAAACAATTGAAGGACGAGCTTGAAGTATCTCATGCATTAGGGGAGAGTAAAATATGCTGTTATTTGTATGGAGAAGAGTAAAGTTTCAGAACTTGAAGGTAGGATTTCGTCCAATGCTGACAACTGTCCAAATATAGTGAAGAAATTAGAAGACTAAAAGATGATTTAGCTGATTCCCAAAATGCACTTCTCCAAAAAGACGAGCATTATCAATCTGAGATGTCTAGTTTGCTGGATCAAAAGAACTTGGCTGAGAGAATATTTGAGGAGCAGCGGCTGCAGATAAATTCCTTGGAGATTGAATTAGTGAGCTAAGAATTGAGCTAGCACAAGTGAAAAGTATGCATGATGCAAATGAAGCTTCATGGAAGACTGAAATGGAGTCTTTGGAGGCCGAGAAGGTGGTAGATCTGAGGATTTAGAAACATTAAACAAATATGCGATGCCCTCAAGTTAAAATATGACATGGCTAATGCAAGGCTGGAAACACTTGCTGCAGAGCTTAGCCACAAGGACAATGTGATTCAGCAACTCAATGAACACATCAATCAGCTAACCTCAGCCAATGCAGTCCTCAATGTCAACATCGGTAACCTTAGGGAAAATCAAAACGCTATCCGCCAGCTCGAGGAACGCTCGAGTCAATCTCAAATAGCACTCTTTGCAGCAATCTCTGAGTCAGATGAGTTACGTAACTGCATTGAAAACTGAGAGTCAAAGTGAGTGAGATAGAGAAAGAGTTAGAAGAGCAACGAATTTTATTTGAGGAAGGTGCTGAGCTTAAAAGGGAAGCAATACGACAACTATGCATATCCTTGGAACACTATAGGAGCGAGTATCTTGAACTTAGAGAGGCTGTGGTTGGGAAGAAGAGGCGCACTCACACAGAGGTTGAGTAATTTTTTGGAGTTGCCAAAAAGTTCTGGAGAAAATTATATCAAGTTAGAATAATTATTTGCCATTTGGAAAAATTTCTATGTATTAATCACTATCTATACCCTGTTTTATGCATTTCAAGTTTCATGGATTATTTCCAATACTTAAATCTTTTATATTTATTAGAGTAACTTTGCGCAAAATTGAAAACATGTACCTTCAGGTTTCTTATGAGAAAATAAACAGATATTTTTCGGAAGCAACTAGTTGACTAAGCTTTGCTATAAATGACATAATTTTACAACAGTTCTCCCTTCTACAGAGACTTGGATACAAACTGAAATCAGCATGAGCACCATTTGTTGTTCACCATGTCAGAACGTGATTCTTGAACATATAAACCCTGTTTGTGCATTCAAGAGTTTCTATTCCGCATCTGAATCAGATTCAGTATCTGAGTGCCATTCAGGCATTCCAGCTCTGTTCATATTGGCTTCTAGTGGTGGAAGGCCATTTTCGCTGTCATCATCATCTTCATTAACAATGGTGCTGGTCTCTTTTAGTCCAGATTCGATTGTGACATTCACTGTGTTTGCATTGGATGATTCAACAGGTGTCAATCTAAACACGTGCGGCCTGCATAAGTTGGAATTTTTGTCATGAAGTCATTCAGGTCTTCAAAATTGTTCCGATTTAAATACTCTTTAAAATCTAAAAATCACCATTCATAACTTTGCAATGTGTTTGATACATTAGAATAATTGGATGAACAATTAATAATATGTACTCGACTACAGAAGAAATCACAAATAAATATGACACTTAGAGAATGTTAGAGACATACCATTCTGGAGCCTTTTGAAGCTGTCGAACTTGCTCATGGAAAAGAACTCGTGTAACTAAGCATGTGATTTTGCTACCAGACTCCACTGCCTGCTCCCTTCCAGTTTCATCTACCAAAACAAAGTTACCTGCACAATGAAACCCAAATAAGTAGCACATTTTTAACCTAAATTAAACCAAAATTTGATTCCGTTAAACCAGCTGAAGGAACACAAACCTACGAATTACAGTTTACTACTGAAAAAGTATAACATGCCATTACTCAATAGAAACACGAAGCATCAGCAATTCACATACCTCGCTTTATCCACATCGTCTTCTGAAACTTAGCAGGTATTAAAGCTAGTGATTTTTCGCCAATTGCATCCATAACCTAATGTCACCAAAAATCAACAAAAATTATCTTTATCAAATTCAGCCAAACAACGATCTCATCTTGTACTCAATTCAGCAAGCAAAACACAATCATACTCAAATAATCACACAATAAAAAACAGCAACAAATCAGCTTCAAACCTCAACGATATTGGAGCCACGAAGCGACACAACTTGCATGATACATTCACCATCAGGAACAGTAAACTTCCGCTCCACCGCAAGCTTCTTCATATGCTTTCTTCCAGCTCTCATTTTTCTTTATAAAAAACGAAACTGCAAATACC